>CM076571.1:324581703-324703580 GCA_034641835.2 Pinus albicaulis
AAAGGTCCTAATGGATGATCAAAGGGGTGGAAAATTATGGGCCATAGAGAAGCATACCAAGATCATACTATGTTATCAGGGTATTGAATGTCGTATTGATGGTACATATAGGCATATTCATTTCCAAAGGGGTTCTGAAACAGAGATCCCTTTTGATTCATTAACATGTAGATTTTGTAAGTTGGTTCCAGAATGTAATGACTTTAGGATGTGATTATATCGTGAATCAAGGTGCACCAATAAAAGAAGTGAAAGAGATACAGGAAAAGGTAGAAGATTGGACTATTTAACTCAAAATGAATTGAATAATGCTGCAAGGGCTAAATGCTAACCATAGATCAACAATGCGAGCACTTTGGTGGGAGAGGAAAAAGGTTGCTACACTCTCTATTAGAATGAGATCTCTAAAGGAAAAATTGTTTGAATCGGCAGAAAGGAAGGATGCCTTTAGGTTTTGTAAGGATGTTTGTGAGGCACATAAGCAAAGAAAATTACAAGGTAAAGATGCAGTTTGGGAATTTTTCAAGGATATATTTCATAATTTGATTCATGAAAAATCAGAGAGAAGGTATAGTACATCCACAAAATCCCTTTATGAGATGATCAAGTTATGGGGAGGTCCTAGATTACATAACTATATTAGCTTGAATCTGGATGGTCCTTTAATATCTACAACTTTAAGGCAAGTTAGAAAGTCGTTGACATATATCCCAGGGGAGCACAAGCACATTTTTGAGGCAGTCAGAAAAATTTATGCTTCTTATAAAGCCGAACATGGTATATATGGACCAATTCCTGTATGCCTTGCTGAAGATGAAACAATTGTGAAAAAATATGTTAGGTGGGTAGAAAAAATCAATTCCTGGTGGGGTGTTGTGGTTTGAAAGAAGAGCATCAATGCCAATCACATTTCTTGGTGATAGTTGGTGAGGGAGATGCAGGCTATGAGATTATAACAAACACTTTTAAAAACAATGTTATTGGGCATTATGTACGTGCTATTATTGCAAACCCTTTACATGAAAAAATTCCTCATTTGGTTATGGTTGTTCACCAAACATGCAATAAATTCAATGCAAATTTTGTTTATCAACAATGGGAAAAGGTAGAATTTATGTGGAAGAAACACATAGAAAACAATTTCGGACCTATTGTTGGTCATTCCTCGGATGGGGATAGCAGAAGAAGACAACTTATGTTGAATGATTATACTTCAACATCAGGTCTTCGATATCAAATTCCTTGGGAAGGTTGGAGGCTAACTGGGTTGTGCAATGGTTGCAATGTAATAGGATTGCATGACCAATATTACGTCCACAACGGAAAAAAGCTAGTGAATCATTTGTTTAGCAGTCGACGAGAATTGGTTTTAGGAAATGACTGCATAATTTTTGGTCATGTCAGAATGGTTTATCAAACTTTTAAAGTGGATGATCACAAGCTTAGGTGTGAATATATAGAGAGGATGGATCGAAAAAATTGGGGTTCCACACAACGCATTGTTTCAAGGCATGTTCAAAGGTGTTTTAAATAGTTGAGAAGTACACTAAGTGGAAAGTTAAAGAGGACACTAGCTACAGAGACTTACCTAATGATTGTTGCTGACTACATTGACATATTTATGTCTCATAGTTTGAGCCTCTGGGAAAGAGTGTGAAATGCTTCATGAGTTCATCATTTCTTCGCATTATGGTTATGTTGGGTACAAAAACAATCTCATACTATTGTCAACATAAATTTCATCAGCAGAGAGGAATATCAATATGTGAGAATTTCTTGCCATTTTGTAGTTTTGTTGATGTGATTTTTTTGAGATCAATACTCTAACTTGCCATGTGTTTTGCACTTGACTGGGTCAGATGTATGTGAGAAATTCTTTAGCAAAGTTGGTGGGATGCTTGGAGTGGAGTGGCCCTATGATTTTACTGACTTGCTTCATGTTGTTGGAACCTTTTATAGAGTTTTTGAAGAAGAATCAAATTCCCAAGGGCTTCATTTTAATAAATCCCATAAGAAGCAAGAAAACATTTGGAATAAACAGCACCAAGAAACAATACAAAACATTGACATATTGTCGCAATATTATTCAATATCCACAGACGCTAAAATTGTAGAAGCCCTTAAGAATGGATGGAATGATGCACAATGTTACACCATTTTTTGGTCATCTAACCTATTTTTATTAGATGGACCCAAGTACACCATGTAAGACCAATTTTACCCTAAGTAAAATTGCTTTCACTATGAAAATAACTTAGTAAACCACCTTTATTAAGTTGTTTATGGACTAAACAGGAAACCCCATGAGGAAATATTAAATAAATATACATTTGTTTGATTTTCCTCAAGGAATAACTAGTTAAACAACAGTTTAATTAATATTCCTGGTTATATTTAACCCAAAACAAGGAAATTAATTAGATAAAACATTATTTATCTTATTATTTTCTAAGAATGATTATTTAAACCTTATTTAAATATTCTTTGTTAAATATGACTAATTCATCCTTAAATAATTAAATAAATCATTATTTATTTGATTATTACTCAACCACATCCTTAAAATGATAAATAAATCATTTATTTATTTATTATTTACAAATAAAGGGATTTGACCCAAGTCAAATTCCTTTTTCCTCCAACAAATATAATAAAATATTCCATAAAAGTTGGATCTTGATTTGGTTAATAATATTTTAATTATGCACCAATATCTATACTAACTCAATATTTTGTTATAAATAGAAGATTTTTTCCATTCATTTGTCACCTTTTGTTGCCTAAAGATCACTCTGGATCTAAACTTTTGGTCTGACTATTGATCCACCGTCATAGTCATATTTTGCTACTATTTTTGTCTGGGTTTTCTACACCATCAAGAGAGAGGAATTATAGATCTAAAGTGATGAGGACTTACAAGAACCCATCCCATTGAGGAGAACAGGGAACACCCTCTTGTGTTTTCCTCCTAGGTGCCATTAATACAAAATTCTTTTGATATATTTTTGTCTTGTCTATTGGATGCATGGAGTAAATATTGTTTTTTCTACTGCTTAATGTCTTCTAATGCATAGATCTAGATTTTTGCAGCATTTATCTTGATCACCTAATTGCAGATCTGAGGATATTAGCAGCCATCTCTGCTGTTATGGTTGTTTGTTATGTGCAACTAAAGTGGCCTTTTTTCGTACACTTGGAATTAAGATTCATACTAACAACTAGCGACTACACACGGGTTTACGATTACGATCGTTGTCGTTTTTTTGATCCTTGCATATCCAGCTGCATCAAACCCTAGGATTTCTCTTCAGCCCCTTGTTTTTGCTTTTATTGATGTTGTTTTTAACCTATAAAACCCTAAAATGATAAAAATTATGACTTCAGTGTGTTTTCGGACCTATTGCACAAGTGACAGACATCAGCTGCAGCTAAGACGACAACTTTTTCTGAAACCTGCTGCCGAGAGTGTCGGAAGTGCAGGTCGTACTTTTTGGCCCAAAACCTACAACCTGGACCTTTAGGGAGCACTTTTCAGCTCAAAAACTGTGTCCTCTGCTGAAAACAGGTCAGAAACTGTGACCTGGACTTTTTGCAGGGATTTTTATGAAATTTTTCTGGGTTTGTCCAAGCCTCTGTTCAGGGTTGTCTGACCTTCTTCTTCACCCGTTTTGGACTTGCACTTGTTATGTTTCACTCAACTAAGTGGGAACCTAGCCCCCTAGGGCTTCAGTACCCTCCACTTTTTGTGGAAGAGTTTTTTACTGTTGCGGGTTGTCTGAAATTTCAGAGTCTTCAGCCTTTTTTTTAGATCTGATACTTCACCTTCAGATCCGCTTCAGATCAGCTTGTTATCCATCCAAATCACCTCATCTAGCTTTTTTTTGGTTTTCCTCTAGGGTTCACTCTGTTTCCCTTCAGGAGATAACCTTTCGCCACCTTTTTACAACAATTTTTCCTCTGATTTGTTGTTGTTTTCTGCACCACTTTCCAGTAGATCTTGTCTTTTAGATCCCTGTCCCTCTTGACCTTAGATATATTAGCTTTTTTAGTGTGTTTTTATTAGTTTTTTACTCACCTATAGACTATTTGTTGAGAGACTTGCCTTCTTGGGTTTAGATTATTGCATTATTAGCTATTTATTTTCTGTTTTTGCAGGCCTATATACTGTCATTTGTAGGTTTATTTACAGCTATACAGCAAAATTTTTCTTTTTCTCTACAAATGTATGGGTTTAAAAATTAAAATTTACACACTTTTAAACACACACCCTAAGTGAAAAAGGGCTTGGTTAACACCTCCAAGTAAAGATTCTAAAACATTGAAATCAATTGATTTTGCACCTCTTTTCCCTTGTTTCGACATTGTAATCACTTGATCCTGCACCTCCCTGCTCTTGTCGGTCTCTTTTTCCTTTGTGTCGTGTTTGTGTCATCGCCATTGTGCCACCAAGGCATTTACCCTGGATGCTTCTTGGCCTTCATCCTCAATTTCTGGTTGAAAGACTTACTCCTCTGTGTAGGGTTCGATTTAGTCCTCCACCAAGTCCACACACCGACTCTTCTTCTGGTCCTTTGGGTTCTCCTCCTCGTTCCACTTTCGGTTCTCCTCCCGAAACCTTCACCATGTTTGGTACAGGATCGGCTACTAGTGGTAACCCCAGCCCTCAAGCTGGGAATAGCACCACTGGGACCACAACGGACACTATCCCAGCTGCGCCCTTACTCCCCTTCATGGCTGGACTCAGCCTCCCTGATTTTGACCAGTTGATAAATGACCCTATATACCATGATGCTAGTTGGCTTGCTATGCCGATAAAGCTCCCTTCTGACATCCCAAAGTTTGAAGGTCTTGCTGGAGAAGATCCGTCAAATCATGTTCGATCTTTCCACATGTGGTGTTCATCTAATTCCATTACCGATGACTCTATCTGTCTTCTATTGTCCCAACGAACGCTTACTGGTGAAGCTTCTAAGTGGTATTTTGACCAAGCCTCTTCCTCTCATACCACCTTTGTGACTCTTGCCTGGGATTTTCTATCTTATTTCCAGCTTCCTCTTCGGTATGACACTGGTACCGAACTCTTGACTTCTTTTCGTCAATCGTCTATGACCCGCGTATCCGACCACGTATAGGAATGGTGGAGAAGAAAGAGCCTATGTCTAGCCCCTACCTTCGAAGACCATGTCTACATGGACTGGTTCCTTAGATCTCTCTTGCCGCATATCGAGAAAGATGTCGCATCGCACTTTCCTCAAACCGAAGAAGTCGCTCTCCAAATTGCGTTAAAATATGACTTGATCTATGCTCAGTCGGGTTATGTTTATACCGTTTTACCTGATCTTCCTAGACCCAGTGGTGCCAACGCACCAGGGGCATCTCATGCTGCCGACGGTATCGTTGGAGCTCTCTTTAATATGTATGATCAACCTCCCATGGGCTATGTTTTTCCTCAGGGAGGGGCCAGTACCTCCTGCACTTTTCCCCCTCCCGGTAGCACGTATCCTAGATATGGCATGCCTCCTCTTTTTTCCCAACCTCCTGTTTACCACACTGTTACCCAACTTCCTTATTATCTGTATCCACAGCCTGGTGCTCCAGCTCCTCCAGCATTAGCACCTCCTCCTCCCTTGCCTTCTCAACCCCCGCAACAGTAACCACCGCCCCCTCAGGGGCAGGTGTACGCACAGCAGGGAATGACTAATCCTTCCCCCTCAAAAAGGAAGAGGAAAAGGTACTCAAAATCAAGATGCCCCTGGTAATCCTGGACCTACTCAAGGTAATTCTCCTAACACTACAAACCAGCAACAGGGCACTTAACCCAAGCAGGACAGGCCTATTCGTACGAACAGGCCATGTTCTTTTTGTGGTGTTTATGGCCATTATACGCATGATTTTTCTCTTTTACCACATATGCAACAGCTGTGGGAGTCTCAAGCAACATTGAGAGGACAGAAAGCCATCCCTTCTATTCCTCCCAGTCCTGCACCTAGTCAACTGGCTGGGCTTACCGATCCTTTCCCTCAGCAAGGATTTGTGGCTACCCAACCACCTGAAAGTCAGGTGGCCACTCAATCTCTTCCATCTGGTACCTCCGATTACCAGATTCTCATGATGTCCTCTGATCAGCCTTCTTCTCCTAGCCCTTCACCTTCAGCTGGTACTCGTGAGCCTCTTTATCCTCCTGGAATGGTTCCTTCAGGCCTTAACCATCTAGGAGCCATCCTGCCTAGTCATTACCCCTATGGTCATATATCGTTCCTAGATTCCCCACAAGGAGTGTACACGATACCTGTTATGGCCACCCTCTCTCTTCCTAACCTAACCATTGGGATTCCCGTCTGGTACCTCAATCCTCCAGCCGATACCCCGCCTGGTCAACCCAAACCTTATCTTGCTTTGACCCTAGTTCAACCAGTCTCCATGAATTCTCCTGCTACAACAGTGTCTCAGTCACCTCAATAGGAACCACCTCCTGTTGCGACCGCTTCGGGTAAGACAGGCAAAGCTCGCAAGGGGGCATCAAAGGAAAAAGTTGCCCCAACAAATCTTGCCCCTCCTCAGCCTCCAAAGCATACCATCTAGTGTGCTTTATGTGATGTTGTCATTCACGCCACCCATACTTGTCTGCAGTTGCCTCACCTTAAGTCCATGGCCAATGAGACATTTTTGGAATCTGATATCCCAGAGGTATATGTAACTATACCCGATTCAATCTTGAAACTCAAACCATTGCGTACAAATCACCCTTGTGCTTTATGTGACTTCCATGGCCACTACACTCACCTCTGTCCTCACCTTGAAGAGTATCGTTCCTCTTTGGAAGCCTTCTGCCATTTCGAGGCTGAGCGTAACAAGTGCACCTTTTCCTTGTTCGCGAGTTATGCTTCGGCAGAACCAGAGGATCTACCTACTCCCATTGACATCCCTCCTCCTGATGTCAACATGACAGAGCCTCCGGCCTCCATTTTATACCCATCGTCATCCATAGGACCCTCGATGGAAGCCTCCATGGATACTTCCCCTGATGATCTGCTTGACCTCCCTTCAGTGATCACCCCAGGCTCAACATCGGTAGATACTTTATATGCTTACTCTTCGGTCATCCCCCATGACGTTGCGCATGTGAGCCTTTCTTCACATGATGATAATTCAAGTAGCTCTACCATGGTAGGTGGTCTCCCTTCCTCCAGTCACCCCATATTTCACTCCGATGAAGACAATATGGAAGCGTTGACCAATCCTGACTTTCTATGGGATGATATGCACCACCATGCATACTTCCTCCCATAGCAGTCCCATGACCAATATGCTGTGGAAAATAAAGACTTCATCCCTAATGAAATCGATTGGTTTAGAAATCCCATTCCTACACCTGATGCTTTTGAAGAAGGAAATATGGCCAATATCTCCCCTACCATTAAAATTAACATTTCTGACAAACCAGGGATAGAAGAAAATATCACCTTGGGCGCCCATTGCACCCCGAAAGAGGTTGAGGCTTACACCAAGCCATTCAAAGAATTCCGCGATATTTTCACCTGGTCCTATTCAGAAAATGCCTGGACTTAATCCTGTCATTGTCGAACACCATATCGATACATGGCTTGATGCCAATCCTGTCCATCAAAAGTTGAGACCCATTAATCCTTCCAGACGAGAAGATGTCAAAGCCGAAATCGATAAGCTTAAGCAGGCTGGTTTTATCTACCCCATTGAATACACCACTTGGGTGTCCAATCCGGTTCCCGTTCTCAAGAAACAAGGCACCATCCGTGTCTGCACTGACTTTCGTGATCTGAACAAAGCTTGTCCCAAAGACAACTTCCCCACACCATTCATTGACCAAATCATTGATGAGTGTGCGGGGCACAAGGTTCTATCCTTTATGGATGGTTTCTCTGGGTACAACCAAATTTTTATTTTTTGTGCTGATCAACTTAAAACCGCGTTCATTATTCCGTGGGGGACCTTTTCCTATCGAGTCATGCCGTTCGGCCTTAAAAACGCAAGAGCCACTTTTCAGCAGACTATGTCTTACTGTTTCCATGACCTGGCTCATATTATCCTTGCTTATTTAGATGACCCTACTGTGCGTTCTAAACATCGGGCACAACACCTCCACGACCTATGTACCGTCTTTCTCCGATGTCGCAAGTATCATATCCGCCTCAACCCGTTGAAGTGTGTCTTTTGTGTACCTATCGGACGTCTTCTAGGCTTCATTGTGTCTAAAGATGGTATCACGCTTGACCTATTAAAAGTTCAAGCCATTCTTGAGCTTCCTATCCCTCGTACTTTACACCAGTTACAAAGCCTCCAAGGCAAAGCTAATTTCCTTCGCTGATTTGTACTTGACTATGCCACCACCGCGCATGGGTTCCTTAGACTCCTTCGCTCTAATATCCCTTTTGTTTGGGATACCTATGCTCAAGATTCTTTCTATGCCCTGAAACATTCTCTAACATCTGCTCCCTTGATTCGTCCACCTGAATTTGATAGGGATTTCATCCTGTATATCTCTGTGTCCACCCACTCGGTCGCTGGAGTCCTCATTCAGGAAGATGACAATGGAATTGAACATGTTATCTATTATGTCAGTAAGAACTTGGTAGGACCCCCTATATCCTACTCACATGAAGAGAAATTAGCACTGGCTGTCATGTTCTCGGTTCAGAAACTTTGTCATTACATCCTCATGCTTTCCACCAAGGCTGTGACTAATTCCAACCCTATGGCCTTCCTATTGAGTCATCGAATCATCAGTGGGAAGTACGCCTGTTTGATCGTGATCCTCCAGGAATTCGATCTTGAATTTGTCACACCAAAAAGTAAGAAAGGTTTATCCCTCGCTGAACTCATTTCCAAACTACCTACAGGTACGCAAGATCCACCAGTTAATGGTAATTTCCTCAATGAACATTTGTTTGCCATTACCACTGATGACCCTTGGTATGGTGACATCCTCACTTATTTGTGAACCCAAAATTTTTCCCTCCATCTTGACCATGATGCTCGACGACGTATCTAACACCAGGCCCCCCACTACCTTCTTATCAGTGACGACCTTTATCATCGTGGTGTAGATTTTTTCCTTCATCGTTGTCTCACACACACTAAAGTAGAGCAAGTCCTCAATGCCTGTCATAATAGCGCTTGTGGTGGCCACCTCTCTGGTCTGACCACTGCCCAGAAAATCATGCGCGTTGGGTACTTTTGGCCTTCTCTCTTTGGTGATTGCATTGAGGCAGTCAAACATTGCCCCAATTGCCAACATTTTTCCCCTAAGGCTCGAGCTCCACCAGCTCCCCTCCATACTGTCATCTCTGCTGGTCCCTTCTGCAAGTGGGCCATAGACTTTATGGAGTGTCGACCATCATCAGCTAGTAACCATAAGTATATCGTCGTGGCGGTTGACTATTTCACTAAATGGGCTGAGGCCATGCCAACATTTAACAACACGGCAACTACCGCAGCTCTCTTTTTCTTTAACCATGTGATCGCTTGATTCAGAGTTCCGAAAAAATTGGTCTCCGACCATGGCCGACATTTTGAAGATGAGATATGGCGTGAGCTATCCTCCCTGTTGGGCTTTGAGCACCAATATTCCTCCTCTTATTACCCCTAAGGTAATGGCCAAGTTGAAGCAGTCAATAAAATTCTTAAAACCATGCTTCAACAAATGGTGGATAAGCACAAAACCAACTAGCACCTTATGCTCTTCCCTGCTTTGTGGGCCTATAGAACTTTTGTTAAAACCGCCACCGGGTTTACTCCTTTTCACCTTGTTTTTGGAGAGGAGGCAGTCCTATCGATTGAGTGTGAAATCCTTTCCCTTCATCTAGCCGTTGAACTTCTCCCTGACACCCAACCTTTAGAACTGCGAATTATCATGCTTGAGCGTGCTTCCGAAGACCGTCGTGTTGCATTGAAAACCATTGAGGTGGCTAAGAAACACACCAAAGCTCAATATGACTGAAAATTTTCAACCTCGTACTTTTCACGAAGGTGATCTTATTTTGGTGTATGACCAGGCCCATGATGTCCTTGGTCATGGGAAGTTTGAATCATTATGGCTAGGACCTTACATCATCAGTAAGGATTTAGGTAAGGGGGCATATCTATTAGAGGACTTCGAAGGCCATCCCCTTCCCAATCCTCGCAATGCACTCTATCTGAAGAAATATTACCCTTATAATTTCCTTCTGGAAATGCATATTTTATTTTCTTTAGGTAGCCAGCTCATACTTTTTAGTGATTTGATACTTCCCTAGGACACACTTTTCCAAGAAGCATCACTTCACCCCTCCTCAAAACTGAATTTCTTCACTTGCAACACTTGTAATTAGGGGCACCACTTTTCCCCCATACTTGTCCATGCTTGTGTCGACTTTCGTCGTGAGTTACCATCTTGTACTCATGTTTTCATGGTCCCCATTGGACCTTTTCTGTACGGCAGCACCATCGATTCACCCTTGTTTAGAGCATCCGAGTTGAGTCATCATTGCATTCATGGAGTCTATCCTGAGTTCCTTTGAATCCCGCTATAGTCCTCCATCCTTCATTGCTTGGTCCCTCTCTCGTGTCACACATTATGGCCTTCAGTCCCACTATCCCCTATCCCTCATGATATTATGTCAGTCGCTGCCAGGTCATCCATGTCCTTTATGCTCTAACAAGGGAAGTCGTCCGTTCGCTACTCAGTACCCCCCATTTCATCATCATCATTGGTGTCAGTCTGTCAGTTGCTCTACTATTTTCTCTTGTGCCTTCGTTGAGGATCCCTTATTGCCTCACCTATGGCAAACCTCCTTCTATCAACATCAGCTCATTCATTTTAGAAGACAGGTCTAGAGGGCAGTGTACCTTGGTTCCAGCTTCCACTCTTATTCGGTGCCTCGGATCAGGCAAAGGGACTCCTTATTGCCCTTTCGCTTGATTGTTTCTCAGCTCCAACTCCTTTCAGCATGATCAAGATCCGTATACTTGATGGTTCAGTGATGCAACAGCTGACATCAGTGATTCTCGGGTGTGTGTGAGAAGTCTTAGCCCTCATGAGGGCGTGGCCCTACAGGTAGCCCCCCACATGCTCGGATGACCTCTCCATTACAACGTTTCGATGCAGCTCCATAGATTTGATGATGTCAGCCTCAGCCACTTGTAGCACCCTTTTGATTGCATGTATCAGTCAGATTATCAGAGCCATTTCCTGTGTTCAGGGGCATATGGGTTGTATTTATATCTCATGTACTCAGATATTATTGTACAAGTTCTGGCTGTTTTCCCAGGCACAATATGTATGTGGGAATCATTATCGTGTTGTTTATCTGGCTCATGTTTATGCCAGCATGTACTATATTGGCCAGTCCCGTGGTTTTCCGGATGCCTTATTGTTTGTACTTTGCCTCGGCGGACATAGGTATGCCTCCCTCGCCACCTATAGCACAGGTACTAACGCATCAAAGAGACTTGTTACACCTGTAATTCTTGCCTCCTCAGGGTCTAGTTCTTTCAGCACTTTGGTCTACCTTATACTTCTCTCTTTTTGAATTCCCCTTCGATGTCTAGTGATTGAGTTCTTACAACGTACTTCAGTCATACGATTAGCTCCTAACGCTCGCATGCTGGGGGGCAATCTATTACACCAAATTTTGGTCATCTAACCTATTGTTATTAGATGGACCCTAGTACACCATGTAAGACCAGTTTTACCCTAAGTAAAATTGCTTTCACTATGAAAATAACTTAGTAAACCACCTTTATTAAGTTGTTTATGTTCTAAACAGGAAACCCCATGAGGAAATATTAAATAAATATACATTTGTTTGATTTTCCTCAAGGAATAATTAGTTAAACAACAGTTTAGTTAATATTCCTGGTTATATTTAACAAAAAACAAGGAAATTAATTAGATAAATCATTATTTGTCTTACTATTTTCTAAGAATTATTATTTAAACCTTATTTAAATAATATTCTTTGTTAAATATGACTAATTCATCCTTAAATAATTAAATAAATCATTATTTATTTGATTATTACTCAACCACATCCTTAAAATGATAAATAAATCATTTATTTATTTAATATTTACAAATAAAGGGATTTGACCCAAGTCAAATTCCTTTTCCCTCCAAAAAATATAATAAAATATTCCATAAAACTTGGATCTTGATTTGGTTAATAATATTTTAATTATGCACCAATATCTAGACTAACTCAATATTTTGTAATAAATAGAAGGGATTTCCCATTCATTTACCACTTTTTTTTGCCTAAAGATCACTCTGGATCTATACTTTTGGTCTGACTATTGATCTACCATCATAGTCATATTTTGCTACTATTTTTGTTTGGGTTTTCTACACCATCAAGAGAGAGGAATTCTGGATCTGAAGTGTTGAGGACTTACAAGAACCCATCCCATTGAGGAGAACAGGGAACACCCTCTTGTGTTTTCCTCCCAGGTGCCATTAATACAAAATTCATTTGATATATTCTTGTCTTGTCTATTGGATTCATGGAGTAAATCTTGTTTTTTCTACTGCTTAATGTCTTCTAATGCATAGATCTAGATTTTTGCAACATTTATCTTGATCACCTAACTGCAGATCTGAGGATATTAGCAGCCATCTCTATTGTTAGGGCTGTTTGTTATGCGCAGCTAAAGTGGTATTTTTTCGTACGATTGGAATTAAGATTCATACTAACACACAATACATTTTATCAACTCTTGGAATGAAACCAAAAAATTACACTCAATGTTCTTGGTGTGTTAAACCATGGACATAGGATAAAGATTATCCAACATTCCAAATTGTGGATGAAGTAGTTGATGATTCTCCACTGAGATGTTCCAACTCTATATTTCAATCTTCATCTTCATTGGTATGTTCCAGGACAAATGACCTCCTCATCAGCTCGGAAGAGAAGGTAACAGGGAAGGAAGAAAATGACCTAGACAAGACCCATTTTTTCCAAGGTAACACAACCCAGAAACAACTAGGCAGATTTATAACGCACCTGAGGCATGCAAAGGGAGCGTTAATGCCTAGGATAACGCTCTGTCTTGCCCAAGGGGCTGCGTTAACCATGTTTGAGTGTGAAAAGGGAAATATATTATGGAAAACTAACTGGAATTTCCAGCTTTCTCTCAAAATTAATCAGTTCAAAATAGAAACTAAATGGCACAAACCTTTTATTAGGAATTTTCAAACATAACTGAAATCCTATGGAGGGTAAAAGCAAGGAAAAGCGAGGACACATCTAGATCTTTCCCGATTTGAACAGGTTGAAAGAGTTGGCAAGGTTTGTCCTCTCCATCTCCTATAAATTGGAGTTGTGGGTTATTGGTATAAGGTCGAAGGTTTGATTATATGTGGAGAAGAATTTCATTGTTGTACTGTCAGGCTTGAAGATTGGCGAATTTCATTGAGAGCTTTCTGCCTTGAGCATCATCATACTCATAGATAGAGAAAGAGAGAGAGGAATTGGAAGATTGAGGAGGGCTTGGTGCAACTGAGGGTTGTAATCCTCCTTTTAATAAATTAATAGAACTGTATATGTTTTGTCCATTCGATGCATCAGTGTCACAATTTTTGTTTAATCATCTATGTAGCTTGATATGAATGGCTTAGATCTATATTGTTTTATGTTTCTTATATGCTAGTTTAATTGATAAGAAGCTATACTATTGTAGAGATTATGCGGGTGCTTTGATTGATTGCAGGATCTGGATTTGGAGCTAGTGAATAAGGATCTTTATTTCACTGCTTGGCATTCTCCATAGGATCTGTTGTCCACAAAGAGGCAATCTCTCCATCTTGCTTTGTCGATTATATATATTAGCATGAACATGCATGCAGTATCTTTGGAACTTTACAGCTGATCTGATAGTCTGCCTCGGGCACCGGAAAGCCCTGAGAGGGATATTTAATAACCACCACCCAAGCATATTACCCTATAGAAAAATTGGCGGCTCTGTTGGGGAATAAACCCCAAGTTTCTGGGTTGTTCCTATGACTTTACCTTTTTCCTTCTGTTCACATATCGTTCTGACCAATTTACATGCTCAATAATAATCTCAAAAGCTCACAGAGTCCAGATTAGACCCTTCTTAGCCATTTGTATAACTTTACCTTGACTAATGCTTCCCCTGTAAGTGTTTCAGTGTGTTATAAAACTTCTTCTGCTTAGATACAATGTGTTATTATAATCAATATTAACACTCTGTAGCCTCTACTTGCCTGTGTTACCCAGCCAATATTTGTTGTTTACACCTCTTTTTTGTTTCCCTTTGGTTGTGGAGTTATTGGCCATCAGATTAGCTTCTCTTGTCGGACCCCTGTGCTTGTTTACCAGTTAGAATTTCTATCTTTTGTTCTTGTTTAAAAAATTTAATGTTAATCACATCTACTTTTTGAAGAAGAATTTTTTTTTTAGTTTTCTGAAATTAGCGAATTAATTCTAAAAAATTTTGGTTAAAAAGTTGTTAAGAGAAGATATATAGATGTCTGAATCTTTAAAGTTAAACTGTGTTATTTGAATGTTTGGTGCGCGGATGTTGAAAGAATCTCTTCTTGTAGAATAAACTCTTCATTGAATTGAATATTTAGAGCATGTTTCTGCATGGTTTTTGAGTCATAGTCTCATATAATTTCATACATCCACTCCCCCTCTGCAAGACTAATAATCAAGTACACTAAGAATCAAGCGATAATAAAGTTAATCATATAAATATTTCTAAGCTCACACCAACAGTAGTTCACACTAGGATCTTGGGGTAGGAGAAGTGAGAAAATCACCCAAGATCTCAAAACTTGAAACTAGAGTCATTAATAAGTGAAATCCTACTGCACTCATATTATCGAGACCACTCCACTACCACCAGAGTTAGCGAGACAACACCAGGGTGCATGAGAAGGTAGCCCACCTTCGAGTGCATTCAATGGGCATACTATTTATTGGGGTTCCCTTCGGGGATGTCAAAAATAGATCAGGGATCTAGGTGTTCTACCCATATAGCATGCTGTCTACGACCATGATCCCCCTGATGATGTCTGTGATTTGAGGTATCTTTAGTTGCCAAAAATTTTAGGGACTTACATGAGGTTACTGGGATGGACTGTCCTGGTACCTAAAACAGACGGACCTACTCTATCTTCGGTCTTTGGGAGGGTATTCGTCTTCATGAGAGTGCTTACACCTATAGTCTAAGGTTTGAGCGAAGCTCTAGAGTAACCATAATTGTGTTTACGACTAGCCCTCTCTGTAGGCTATTGTGATACTGGGTTTCATCTCCAGAAAATGGTAGTACTCAAACGGGGCCACCCTGTTCTGGCTACTTGTTGATCGATTTTAGAAAGTCCTTTTTTCTTTTTTCTTTTTTAGGTGTGTGGTTACTATCATTGAGACTTTATAATACATCACAAATAATTAAAATTTGATAAAAATAAACAGGTCATTGTGGCATCTTTCGACCCTCGCCGTCTGTCTCGACAATAGCGAGGTCTCCCTCTGTTGACACCGGAGGAGGAGTCGAGTCTCGGTGAGCCCGTGACTTCTTTGGAAGAGCGGCCTCCAGTGACAACCCATGATTTTCACATAGCACCATATCACACGGAATTTCCAGAGGATCCTTTCACGGAAGGAGTTGTACCTCCTTGAAATCCTCCACTCACGGATCCGTCGGTGCCATTGTTAGTTCAGATTACACCAAGCCAAGATAAGTCTTCTTTGCTGCACTAACATTGCTTATTAAATCGACACCGATGATAAATGCCACGGAACCAACCCTGTAAGCTTGCCACTATCTTTCTTCGCCGTAGTCGGGCTTACGTCAACAATTTGTGAATGAATAGTCGGCGTTCGGTCTCATGAATATGGTCACCACAATCGACAGGATTCTAAATCTCTTCGATTTGGTTTTATTGGCATCACGCCGTTTTCACGGTGTTCGCTTCCATGAGGCCATTTTGTTCATTTTAGCAACCCTTTTGCTTAAACCCTGAGTTCAAACCCTTGATTACCGTTGTGTGAGCAAGGTTACCAACACATGATGACAGACACTTTGGTAACCTTTGCAATTATTAGACAATGGGACATTTGAACGTTAACACTGCTCTTTATGGTCAAAATTATATAGGATTCGTGTTTGTTAACCAGTAAAGGCATTGCGTTTCTACATTAGATTCTATCATACCCATATGGCAATTTCGCTAAAAATCCATTTGGACAGGGGGAAAATTTTATGCTGGGGGCAACCAACCGTTAGCCCCCCAGTGTAATATACCCTATGGACAGAAACCATACATTCCTACACCCCCACCCATAGGGAACTTTTATCAAAAATGTCCTACTTACCCTATTTGTAACACATTGATGGGCGGGCTCTATGGTCCGAATAGTCAGGAAATACTTTCTTTGCTAGATCCGGGGGAAAACACGCAATTTCCGTTTTTGGCAACTTTAGACATCCACGACATCTATAAACTGACCAATGACCCCATCAATCAAAACCCACTCTGGCCTCCAGTACCGCACAAGATTCCGTTTGACATTCTTAAATTCGACGGGAAAAAAGGGGATGATCTGGCCACACATGTCACCACCTTTCATCTATGGCCTGTTTCTAACTCCATGGTGGATGATAGTATCCGGCTTTGAATTTTCCCCCGCACTCTCACATGCAATGCTGCCAAATGGTACATTGAGTTACCATGCGGAGCCGTCAACACTTTTGGCACCTTAGCTACAAAATTTCACAAGAATTTCCAATTACCTATTTGTTACAAAACCGACACTAAACTCTTAACCTCTCTATGCCAAGACACCACCACCCACATCTTCGATCACATTCATGAATGGAGGTGTAGGAGGAGGCTAGTCAAAGTGCCAATACCAGATCATCTCTTATCTAATTGGTTTTGTAAATCACTCTTACCAACCCTAGCTAAGGACATTTGTCTTTCCAGTGCGGTCACGGAAGATCAATCCATTCCTCGTGCACAACATTTAGATTTGATCTATTTGCAATCTGGCACGCTATATGATTTACTCCCCCATGCCCCTGGTAATCCGAATCCTCTCGCTACTCAGAAACCTGGAGCACACACCGATGGTTTGGTTGGTACAATCTCTGGCATAGCCATAAAACAGTCTAGTGGGAAAACATCCCATTCATCTTTGGCTACCAATGCCCTTAACCAATCAACTACTCTTCCTACGGCTGAGGTAAATTCTGTGAAAATTTCACAAAAACCTAGTGGCAAGAACAAGAAGAAAAAGAAAAAATCCTCTTATTCGGAAGAGCAGTCAGATCATCAGAATAATCCCAATCAGAAAAACATTGCTAAAACCAAAAAAGGGAAGGCTAAACTCATGAATTTTCCTTGTAGAATCTTCGTGGAGGAGCACTTGACATACAAATGTCCTCGGCTGCAGGAAAGCATATATTTTATCACAAACAAGGACTCTAGGAGAACACCTACCATTCTTCATAATCCCTTCCTTAATCCACAACAACAATAGTAACACATGGTTGCCAACCCACCACAACCCCCTCAAAGGGGCAACGGTGGCACTCATCCTTCCATTGAAGGATCATTTTCCATTTATGGCATCAAGAGTGTTGAAATCCAGAATCGAGCCAAACTTTATGGAAATCCTATCATTGATACTCAGGAACCTGGTACTAGTTCAAATCCACCGCCGCCCAACGAATTGCATATCGAACGGCCTGCTGCTAATGTCGCGATTCATCCCTCCAAATGGACACTTTGACGCACGAATCATAACACCTCTGCATGTGCCACCCAAAACTACAACATTGAATAAGATTTAGTGCAAGCACTGTCAGCAATGTCTGCTCTCAAAGTATTGCAAACTTTCCCATCACAAAGGAAAGCCTTGCTTTCAGCCATTGGTGGAATTGACCCCATGATTCTACTCTAGCTATCTTTGACACGAAGAAATCTAAACCTCCCCTCTCACACCAACTTGCATTCTAGGTGCAGGTTGTGTCGAAAGGGAGACAAATCCATCGTACTGTCATAGATGAAGGTGCTTTGACCTATGTTATGTCAACTACTTGCTGGCTCGCTTTGGGTTCTCTTACTTTTTCTTCGACGTCAAATTCCCTTAAAGATTTCGATGGCCACACTTTCCTCCCAAAAGGTTACCTTGCTAGCTTTCCCATTTCTCTTAGTGGGAAAATGATAACAGTGGACATAGAAGTTGTAGATCATCATCTCGACTATAATCTGTTGCTGGGTCGCAGTTTGTCTTACACAATGATTGCCATTGTTTCTTCAGTCTTCTGACTCATTTTTCCATTGGATGGGAAAATAGTCACAATGGATCAGTTATCCTTTTGCACCCATGATTATGCCACATTACCAAGTAGCATTTTACCCTAATAGGAGGCATTCCTGACTCATACATCAGTATTGGTATCGGTCTTCTGAAGGCATCTTCCATGATGGGTTGCTTTCCTCTCTCGCCACCTGAGGTTCCACATACGGTTGCAATGATATCCACCACTTCGGATGGCTCTATCGACCCATGGATCCTACCAGTGCCTTCAGACATTGATTCCTACGAAGATCAGATGCCACTCTCACCAGCCGAGTTGGCTTATCAAGCCATCCAAATTACATCTGAACCCTCCATAGCTATGGTTTCGACCAAAGGTACAAACCTCCCACCCATCATGATTCTTTCTAAGGATCTCCTCGATGAAGTCCTACCTACAGATGAAGCTATTCAAGAGATCATGTCCCTAGAAGAACGACCTTGGAGAGAGTTCCACCATCGTGCTTCGATGTTTGATTTAGACACGATAACTACTCAAATCCCATCTTTTGACCCACCTAAGATCATTCCCTCCATTTACACGACTGTTCAAAATATCGATTCAGAAGGGAACATGGGAAATCTTTCTAAGACAATGCTCATTGATATCTTGGTCAAAACGGGTATCATGGAAAACATTCAGATTGGAGTAGATTGCAATCCTGAGAAATTACACGCTTCACATTCCTTTTTAAGGAATTCCGTGATGTGTTTTCTTGGTCTTACGACGAGATTCCCGACATAGATCCGTCTATAGTTGAGCATGAAATCAAATTTTATGACAATGCCAAACCTGTTCGGCAAAGAATCTGACCTGTCCACCTGCGCAAAGTGACCGCCATTAAGATTGAAGTCAAAAAACTTTTAAACGCTGGTTTCATCTATCCCATTCCTTTGACGGAATGGGTTTCCAATCCGGTTCCCGTAGACAAAAAACAAGGCACCATTCGAGTTTGTGTTGATTATCGTGATTTGAACGCTGCTTTTCTAAAACACAATTATCCTACGTCGTTCATAGATTAGATCCTTGATGATTTCACTGGATGTGAATCTTTTTCCTTTATGGATGGTTTCTCGGGATATAACTAGATTGCTATTAAAAAGGATGACTAGCATAATACCACCTTCATCTGTCTGTGGGGCACATTCGTGTATCGTAAACTCCCATTCGGTCTGAAGAATGCAAGAGCAACTTTTCAAAGGGCTATGGACTACACCTTTCATGACATTAGGAATATTGTACAGGCTTACTTGGATGACCTTCCGGCCCATTCCAAGAAGCAATCCCATCACCTCGTGCATCTGAAACAAATCTTCGCTCGGTGTAGGTTCTATAATATAGGTTTAAATCCACATAAGTGCATATTGTTTGTCGAGTCTGGATGCCTTCTGGGCTTTATTGTCTCCAAGCACGGGATTAGGGTTGATCCTGATAAGGTTAAAGCAATCATTGAATTTCCCGCACCACAATCCATTCTACAACTTCAATGTTTGCAAGGGAAGGCAAAATTTTTACGTTGTTTCATAGTAAACTATGCTGAGATGACGAAAGGCTTTATGCATTTATTGAATAAAGGAACACTATATTTATGGGATGACCAAGCTCAACTGTCGTTTGACGCCTTGAAACAAGCACTCGTTTCTGCCCCACTTCTTAGTGCCCCCAATTATTCACGCGACTTTATCCTCTACCTGGCAGCCTCACCATCCTCAATTGGCATGGTTCTGGCTCAAGTTCACGATGATGATAGTGAACATGTGATATATTACTTGTAAAAAGGTCTCATTGGACCTGAACTACGATATTCACATGTCGAGAAACTCTCTCTCGCGGTGGTCTTCGCTGTCACCCGACTTCGACACTATATATTACTACGTCAGACTACCGTCATTGCTTTGGAGAATCCCATGCGACAGATTTTGTCTCAACAATTTATTGGAGGAAAATATTCCAAATGGATTGTAATCCTCCAACAATTTGACTTGGTATTCACTGCTGCCAAAGCAAAGAAATCTCTAGTATTCGCCGAATTACTGTCGGACCTTCCTAGAATCGACCTAGAGGATGTAGCTCATGATCCATTTCCTGATGAATCCGTCTACTTAGTCGATTCTTTTGATCCTTGGTATGGAGACATTTTGGTCTACCTCCAAACTCAAAGCTTCTGCCCAACTCTCACGTCCAACGAACACCGTCATATTCGCCACCAAGCGAAACATTATCTCATGCTAAACGATACTATATATCGTTGTGGTGTCGATACTATTCATTGACGTTGTCTCACTTTTGACGAAGAAAAACACGTTTTAAATGATTGCCACACAGGGGTGTGTGGCAGTCATATTTCTGGTATAGCTACTACCCAAAAAATCTTGCATGTGGGATATTATTATCCCACTTTGTTTAAAGATTGCATCACATCAGTCCATAAGTACCATCTGTGTCAAATTTTCACGAAGAAAATGTGTGCTCACCTTGCCCCTCTCCATCCGGTTGTCTCCATTGGTCCTTTCACTAAATGAGGAATAGACTTCATTACATGCAATCCTAGTTCTATGGATAGACACAACTACATTGTAGTTGTAGTCGACTAATTCATGAAATGGGTAGAAGCCATTCCCACTTTTAAGCTAGATGGAGAATTCGTCGCTCTGTTCCTGTTCAATCAGGTTATCTGTCATTTTGGTGTACCTCTTTCAATCGTCACGGATCATGGGTTACATTTTCAGAACCATATGATGATGGAATTAACTTCCATGCTAGGTTTTCGACAAGATTATTCTTCATCCTACTAACCACAAGAAAATGGTCAAGTCGAAGCTGTAAATGGCATCCTCAAAACCATGATTCATCGGTTAGTCGGAAATCATAAAACCACATGGCATCAAAAGTTATATTTTTCGTTATGGGCATACCGCATGTTAGTAAAACTACTACAGGCTTCACACCATTCCAACTTGCATTCGGCCTAGAAGCAGTACTCCCAATCGAGTGTGAGATTCCATCACTCAAGCTTGCCGTTGAAATCCTACCCGACGCCACCACCACAGAAGAGCGCTTGCTCTTTCTTGATCACTTGGATGAAACTCGTCGATATGCCACATTGGCACTCGAAGCTCACCAGCGCCGAGTCAAAGCTTAATATGACAAATCTATCAAGCCTTTTTCTTTCCAAGAGGGTGATCTCATTCTACTCCATGATCAGAGACACAACCTCTTGGGGGCAAGAACACTCCAACCATTATGGCTTGGTCCTTACATAGTCACCAAAGTCCTCTCAAAAGGAGCTTATGATCTTCAGGACTGTAATGGAATTCCACTCATGGAGCCCCGCAACGGGCTCTATCTGAAGAAGTATTTCGCCTAGTTCTCCACTATGCATATGCTTTGTAATTTTATGTATATCAGTTTTGCCTTTGTTTTGATGTCTTTGGATATTTTGGGATTTTTGAGTGTTTTTCTCATGCACACTCTTTTATTTTACGTAGATGCCTTCGTTATCCTTATCATACTTTGGATATGTGGACAGTGCTAGTTGTCACACTAGGCACATTGTGTTGGCTGCTTGGGTCCTTTACACACCTAAGTTGGAGCTCCTTGGTTCCGAGGGAATCTTCCTGGGCAATGCCACCAACAACATTGTTGAGTACATGTCAGTGATACAACTCCTCACGGAAGCTGCATCTCGCGACATCTCCAATCTGGTGGTCATGTTAGATTCCCAACTCGTAGTTATGTATTTAAACAATCATTATCACATCCGTCATCTAGTATTGTTACGTTATTTCTTAAGGGTATGACTTCTAGAGCGTCACTTTCAAACCATTGCGTTTGAGCACATTCCTAGAAAATTTAGTACATTAGCTGATTCACTGGAAAATTATGTATTAGATTGGCATTTGTCACATTTGTTATAGAAATAGTTCTACATGAGTGTATATTTTTTACCATAGAAAATACATAAACATTAAAAAAAACATGGGAAAAAAAATCGCCAAAATATGTAATATATATATATATATATATATATGTCGTGTCCAATTTAGGTTACATCAAAAAACTTCCCAAAACTAGGGTGTTTTACAAAAATTGGCTTCGCTAAGCCTCGCTATGGCACTTACACATCTATCCACTCCTCCTACTAAGCCTGCTGCTCAAAATAGCAAAAAACTACTCTGGCTATCCTCCTCAGAGGCACCAAGTATCTCTCTGGCACACCCACTATATGCCGCTGCAGACGAATTGAGATCTCTCTCATGGGAAGAGGTGGCACCCATACTTAAACCCTCTAGGTTTCTAGTAATCTCATGCAAAATCTGTGTGTCGTCACCCTCTTCGACAACTGCTGCAGCCTCTGCTGCTACGCCAGCCCCAAGTAGCTGCATTCCTTGCCTTGCATAGTGAGGGGCTCCAACTAGACGGACATGTGCCACATCTGTGTCAAGCAACAAGCTTCATGTCAAAAAAAAATTTCACCCATTAAACAAAAAAATTGCATAAACATTCAAAAGATAAAAAAATGCTTCAAACTGCATTGATCAACATATTTCTTACCATGTGGGCCCCACTGAGTGCCCAGGGGCAATACCAACTTTGGATCTCCTGTATAGTTCATCCCTGCATAGGGATAATCTTCAATCATGATGATATGGTCTTCAAGCCACTCGAAGAATCCATCATCAAAACAGTGAGAGATTGGACCCTCTCCAGTCCATAAATATCAAAGCTACCCAATGAGCCTGTCTTGGCTCTCGCGGGCCCAATGCATCTGTGATCATTCTTGGCCTCATGGCCGACACCCGCTCTAGTATGAACGACATGATCAGTGTACCATACCCAAACTCTCTTTGGGTCCGTGTCTTACATGTTTTCAACTTTGCGCAAACTCGGTGGACAACACCTTCACACCAGTCAAATACCCGGGGCTGCATACAATCCAGTGCTAACAATACCTGGGCCTTGGTGGCCACGTGCTGACTCTTGGCCCCGACCAAGCGAACTATCATCCACAAGAGATACCTCAGAGGTCTCGCTGCCACCCATGCCATAGGCACCCGGTTACTTACTGCCTCAGTATTATTTATGTAGTGATTACAGATCAAATCAGTAGTGGTGCGGGGATCAGCCCTGGATCCTGTCAGATTGGGCCTCTGTCCTCTACATGACAGGCCAGTCAAAAAATAGATGTCATATTTTTCAATCAATAGTTAATTACCCCCGATATGAAAGACATGTTGGCAGTCTTCCCACTACTGGATTATCCATCTCAGAAGGTCCTCCTATCCCCTCATCAGCTCTAAACAAGCATACTTTAGCAATCCACATCTACAGAGAACTAGCAACATAGCTGCATTGGTAACCATTCCACGTTCTTCCCGCTCATGCTCCCTTTCGAGCTAAATGCTCATGGTAACTGGCTTCACACTTGCACAAGCAACAATTTCACTTGATTAGTTTTTAGCTGAAACACTTTAGATTGATAAAAAATAAGTTATTAAATCATCTTTGCCAGCTAACGCGGGCTATAGTGCCTAATAGTGCGTACTAACGCACTGTCTCTTCTTGGGAAGTGAGTTTAATGCGGGCAAAAAACTATGCACCTGTGTTAGCCGCTTAAATTTTTTAGGGCCTACTAAAATTGATAGTTTTAGCCAGCAAAAATAACTAAAAACATAATGAAATGCTAGAGGAAGGTTTAAGTTCTTACCTGGATCTCGCAAAATGAAAAATCGTTGCCTGGATCGTCCACAATTGACAGCTGAAGTTTCACCACTTTTTTATTCCAGACTCTATCACAGCACTCAACAGAGTGAAAATGAAGGTCCGTGGCCTTCTGATAGCCATTCTGGAGGTAAGACTCACTCAACTAGTCTGATAAAAATTGGTAAATTCATGCTATATTTTGTCGCAACTATTGGTTTTTATATGTTACCAATGCTTTGATGGATTTTAAATGTTTATATGCAGATCTAACCATATTTGAACACGTTACGAGCTTTCTTTTTAGGGACTTTTTCTAGCTCATAAAACTGAAAAAACCCCAAGTTGCCTTTGTCGGGCTCGTTAAACTACCACGACAGAGGAATATGAGCCATTCTTTTCATCTTTTTCAAATATCATTAAACATAAAAAGTAACCGAGTTTTTCTTTGTGTGACTCGTTAAAATTTCATGGAGATCACTAAGTTTTTCCTTGTTGGACTCATTATAAATTCACAAAGAACATTGATTTTACTCCGTCTCATCATACTCATAATAAAATGAGCTAGATGTCCATCGAACATAGATTTCTCACTATTCCGGATTCAATGGAATAACTCATGGAAAATGAACTATTTCAGGCTTACTATTCTCCCTTCGTCGTGCCCGATTATCAAACATGACAAAGGTACCCCCTGGAGGTGTCTTTTATGATGTTTTTCAGACTCTAAAATTGAAAAAAACACCAATTTTACCTATATGGACTTGTTAAACTTAATCAGATGGGGAAAAAATTTGGACAACATGGATAGTTCTTCTGTTACATTTTCAAAAGGTCGATTTGGCAGCAAAAAATCTTGAACATGACACTTCCTAGAAATCTCTTTCACATTTAGCCGAACCCTACCATCTATGAGTTTAGCCTTCATCTCCCACTAGTGTTCTTGCATTGGTGAATCCTAATACTCTTTGGTGTTCATTAAGACAAAGCTTCCTAGTACCCTGTTAGAGTGCCTTCTATTGTTCAAGAGGATCCCGTTGTCTACTGCTCCTTGTACAACCAAAGTCATCATATACCAGAACTTATTTTTCATCAGTTATTCCCACTTGTTCTTGATTATTTCCATCATTACAAAATCATCTTTTCCCATTTCGTGTCAACTGATGTAGGATGCCTCAACACCTACCTTTTGACAGATCTCTTCCTATCGACTTCAACATCTTAACTAGGAAGTTGATATAGAAACACATCAGTACCTAGATACTTGCAGACATTAGTGGTAGGTCATCTTGTATTTGGTTGGGGGTACCCATTATTGGCTCCAGATCGAATGATTATACAAGTGTTCAAAATCAACTCCTTTTATTCACACTCGCTAGATTGTACTGTGCATCTTGGGGACCATCATCATTATCAGTGGCCTCCCTCACGTCTGTTAACAATTTTTGTTATTTACTGGTAATCAAATGATTTCTTTCATGTTTGACTATGACTCATTCATTCACATGTATGGAAATATGCAGTTTAGTGAAGTGGCGACCAAGACCTTGGGTCGAGGGCTACACCATTACAGCTGTGTTTCCTCCCCCAAGTTGCGATAGTGTTTTTTGGAGACAGCTTTTCAGTTTGATCCTGTTATGATAGAAACTTTCACGTTATGCTTATCGATGGACATACTGTTCATATCTCTGTTTTAGATAAATCATGTTGATTAGCTACTGAGCATGGGAATGCTCGACTCAAGACAGATACTATATTTTCTAACATATGTTGTTGTTTCAGGTTTTCCTCAGTCTTCCAATTCCTCTAATTCTACTACACTTGTTATAAAGTATTTCGGCCATTGTCTTCATCTCTAACCTATCACTTTAGGGGGCATATGTTACAGGACAAATGACCTCCTCAATAGCTCAGAGGAGAAGGTAACATGGAAGGAAGAAAATGACTTAGACAAGACCCATTTCTGCCAAGGTAACACACCCCAAAAATAGCTATAAAACGTTATAACGCACCTGAGCCATGCAAAGGGAGTGTTATTGCCTAGGGTAACACTATGTATTTCCCAAGGGGCAGCGTTATCTATGTTTGAGTGTGAAAAGGGAAAAGATCTTGATTGGAAATTCCATCTTTTTCTCATAGAGAGCCAGTTCAAAATAGAAACTAAAAGGCACAAACCTTTTATTAGGCCTTGCCAAATATAACTGGACTCCTAAGGAAGGAAAAAGCATGGAAAAACAAAGAAACATCTTGAACTTTCCCATTTCAAATAAAATGGAGTTGTGGGCTCTTGGTATAAGGTCAAAGGTTTGAATATATGTGGAGCGGAATTTCATTATTGTAGTGTGAGGCTTGAATATCGATGAAGTTCATTGAGAGCTTTCTGCCTTGAGAATCATCACACTTGGAGATAGAGAAAGAGAGAGAGAGGAATTGGAAAACTGAGGAGGGCTTGGTGCAACTGATGGTTGTAATCCTCCTTTTTAAAAATCAATAGAACTATATCTGTTTTGTCCATTTGATGCATCAATGTCACAATTGTTTTTTAATCATCTATGTAGCATGATATAAATGGCTTAGATCTATATTGTTTTATGTTTATTATATGCTAGCCTAATTGATAAGAAGTTAGATTGTTGTAGAGATTACACTGGTGCTTTGATTGATTGTAGGATCTGGATTTGGAGTTGGTGAAGAAGGATCTCCTACTTTGCTACTTGGCATTCTCCATAGGATCTGCAGTCTGCAAAGAGGTAATCCCTCCATCTTACTTTGTCGATTATAGATATTAGCATAAACATGTATGCAACATCTTTGTGAACTTTACAACTAATCTGACTGTCTGCCTTGGGCACCGAAAAGCCCTGAGAGGGATATTTAATAACCACCCAAGAATATTACCCTAGAGTAGCATTCATCAGACCAAAGGGCATCTTGGCATACATGAATGTTCCCCATGGTGTGGTAAAAGCAGTTTTCTCTTGGTCTTCTGGGTGTACCAATATTTTATTGTATCTTGAAAAACCATCCATCATAGACATCCTTTGGGAACCAACAATATTTTGCAGAATTTGATCCATCTTAGGGAGAGGGTAGTTGTCCTTCAAAGAAGCCTTGTTCAAGTTTCTGAAATCAATGCAGATTCTAATCTCTCCACTCTTTTTCTTGACTGCTACCAAGTTAGCAAGCCATTTCAAGAACTAATAGGAACAATAATTTTTGCATCAAAGAGCTTCTTAATTTCCTTCTCAACTTCTGTTTGAAAGGTTTCTCATTTTATTTAATAGGAATGGTATGCTGGATAATAGTAGGATCATATTTCTTCAAATCAACATAACTCCATGCAAAAACATTAATGAACTTTTTCATCATCTCAATATATTTCTGTTTCATCTCTACAGAAAGAAACTTAGAAAGTTTTATCATTTTAAGCATTGCTAAGGTACCAAGATTATAACTCTCTACCTCTTCATCATTAGCCTACATTCTAGGAGATTCGAACACATCATTTTGGTCAAAAATATTTTCAAGTGGAATAAGACCCTTGGGTATACAATTATTATTCAGTTGCAAAACTTCAGAATTACCCTTAGTTTTAGCAAGCATGTTTTTTTGATCTACTTGTGTGCTTTCAATCTCCTCTTTCAATTCTATGAAGTTTTTGACTTGCTGGTCATATTCAAACACTTGCCATTTGATGATGTTGTCTGCGATCACAAGCCTATGCTAAACTTCAACCTCATACTTCTAAGTGGAATGTGCAGGGATGACAAACAAACTTGCATAAACAACTAGGGAATCAACTATTGAGTTTTGATCCCTAGTTTTCACAATAAATGAATATTCTTGAAAATTTTCTAACATCTCCATGATCAGATTTATGTATGCTCTCATTCTCACATCCTTGGTTTGATATACTCCAACTTGTTTAATCACCAATTCAGAATCTCCACAAACTAAAATTTTTTGGCCACCCAATATTTTTAGAATTTCCAAACCCAAAAACATAGATTCATACTTAGCCATATTATTTGTACAATCAAAGTTCATTTTGAAAGAATCGAACTTACTTTCATCATTAGGATTTATGATCCAAATGCCTACTCTAAACCCCTCTCTTCCAGCTAATCCATCAAAGTGAAAAAGCCACCATCCCTCTGCCTTTTCTTCAATGATTTCATGATTTTCAACCTCCTGAATTTATGCTTTCCTTTCATTTTCTGCTTCATCAATTAGTTCATTGAAAAGAATTGCTGATCCTAGTTCAGTCTCAATAGCATAAATTGAGAAATTCTGAGGTTTATCCTTACTTATTACCATATAATCCATCCTTGTCTGTTTGTATAGTCTTCTTTTCTCACCAAAACAGGAATGGTGGCATATGTTAAGTCCATTTTCATGGTGCCTTTGATTTTTGCTGCTCAAGATCTGGATAAAAGCATCCCAAACTTGGGTGGAATGTCTGCTACCACAATGTCCATTACCATTGTCTTGGCAGGGACTTGTATAAGGCCAAAAACAACATCTTTTATCAATCCAATGCATTGAACTCTTTTTGAATCAAAAGAAAACAAATCCGTGTATGGCCTGGTGATTTCTAATCCCATTCTCTCTATAATCACCTTAGGCATGAGGTTCTGAGAAGCCCCTAAATCCAACATGGCATTGTGTAAGGTCATGTCATGGATACTAATGCTGACATAAAAAGGAGGTACTTCTTCATTCTTCTCATCTTCCAATCCTGGTCCCAAAAAGATGGTTGGATGGTCTTCTTGTACATTAAGGATGTCTACAGCTCTTGGTTGAGAATTCAACATTTTGACAATTTTTCTTCTGTACTCATTTACCTTAAGAATTTATCCAAAAGGGTCTGGGATTTTAATTTTGGAAATATCATTCTCCAAACTAAAAACATAGGTAATATTTTCACTCTCCTTGACAGGAAGAGGAGGTGGTGGATCTTTTCTAGCCTCAGCTGCTTTAGGAGCATCTTTCTTGGGATGTGTTTTATTTGCACTAATAGGGACATTTTCGTTTTTGAGGTTGTATTGCTTCTGCATCTCAAAGATTTCATGTTGATAACTTTTAAGGTAGTCATATGGTTCCTCACCCTTGTTTACATCATGATCATACTGATCATGCTCTTCTTTGGTCAAAAACATTCCAAACATGTTTTCATCTAGGCTATGAATTGAGTCTTCTTGAATTTTAGGCTGATCTTCTTCATCAACTAAATTTTGATGAAAAGGAGGTCTTAATTGAAGGTCAGGTTGATTTCTATTCTCCCTTGGTATTTGCTGATTCTGATGCCTTCTAAACCGTGGATTTCTAAATTGTGGCTCATGTTGTGTAGGAGGTGTAGAAGCATTTCCAAGGGAAAGCCTATGCATGAGTTTTTCCATTGTCTTCATCATGGAATCAAACTTATCATCTAAGGTGGAAGGCTTATCTTCTTTCAATTTTGTCTTACCCATTTTAGACTTCTTAGCTACTATCATTAACTTCTACTTTCAAAACATCATTTTGCATTTCTACTAGTGAAGGAGATTCTCTTTCTCTAAGCAGGATAGAGAAGTCATAGTCAAATGCCTCAACATAGCGCAATTGAGCTACTCCTGGTGGAGGTTTAAGATAGTACAGATGGAATCATAGACTTTATTAAATATCTTGGAGAAATTTTGGACAGTTTAATCTACAAATCTTTTCATACTATTGTATTCAGTGAGGGCCTACACAGGGTTTGTTCTATTTCCCCACTTTCTCAAGAAACTATCTTCAAACTCATTCCAATTATGCAATATTCCTGGAGCTAAGGCTTTAAACCATTTTCTAACCTCACCAGTTAAAATTTGAGAAAATAGTCCCATTTTTACATCTTCATGGTCAACCTCCTCTCTGCCTATGAAGTCATTAAATTGGTCTACATGTTCCTCAGCTGTAATTTCTTCATCACTCCCACAGGTTTTGATTCTAGCAGAGTATTTACTTGGAAGGGCATTAAGGACAGCTGGGAGAATAAGTGGAGCATACCTAGTAGGTGTAGCAGCAGGTGGAGGTGGAACATTTCCAGCCATAATGACGAGGACTGTGGTATTTTTAGGGACAACAATAGTAGAAGAAGAACTATTAGGAGGTGGTGTAGTTGGTCTTTGTATTCCAGTTACAAATGAGCTCGAGTTAGGTAAAGGAATACCATATTTTCTTCTTCACAAGATTTCAAATGGGTCTAATTCCTTAAACTTATCCAAAGATTCCCTCTCTAACAATAAATCTGATGTGACTGCTCCCCAAAATTATTCTCTATCTTTTTGGGTCACTAAGGCTGAGGTATCAATACCTCTTCTTTGTAGGTCTATAACAATCTCAGTCAATTCATTTTCATTTTCAGACCTAAAAAAAACTTTATGAATTTTGTCATCAAACTTTTTATCTTCAGGACTTCTTAAAATTTCAGAGGACAAAGCTCTTGAATGTGATGGGGTACCTGATTTTGAAGAGCTGCCTTGAATGCCTTTAGAAATTGTGTTTGGATTATCCACAATAGCAGGTGGGTTAGGATCTGGATTTCTCCTCATGTATCTCATTCTTGAAGCCACCTTTAAACATGAAAGTTTTGAAATGGAATCACCAAGGTAATTGCAACCTTGAATAGATTCTGAGCTCCCGCTACCTCCAAGAGTTCAACTTCACTTTTTTCACAAAAACTTTGGGAAATACGTCTTCAAGCTCCCAGGAGATGCACCAAAATGTTATCACCAAATTGATCTTGATTGGCTGCTCATCAATCAACTCAATGTAACTCTTTCAAACCACTTCTAGCTGAAGATTAGCCTCTTCAGTTTGAGAGGGCTCTCTCAAAGGGGGTTTATGGTTTTGAATAATGATAGTACTAGATGGGTAACTCTATGGAATTATAACTTGTTTTTTTTCAATGATTGAAGGTTGAAAAATGAAGGCTTGCTACCATTGGGTTTATGGAATAAAAAATCAATAATCTTAATGACAGTGGCTCTTCACATGGAAGCTGAGGAAGATAGAGGTTTTTAACAAAGATAACTCACATAAATAACATAGGAAAACACAGTCATTTCACCACTAAAGGAAGTCAGAGCATAATACTATGAATTCCGAGTAATTAGAGATGAAACCTAATGCAAGTGATTAAACATAAATATTAAGATCAATAACACATCAAAAACCTCATGAGAATCTTAGGTCTAGAAAGTAGAATGTCACTTTGTATTACTGATAATGGTAAAAAGCATACAAGATGCAATTTGGTGCAATATTCTCCAACCCCTTTCTCTTCGATGTTTTGTCTATAAATAAATGTTCTTTACAATGTAGATGACCTGCCTAGCTGGCTAGATCTTCGAATTCTACTCTGACACCTATCATAACTGAAACCACTAACTTAAAACAGAAAAATGACAACTATATTTAAAGAAACAAACTCCTAATAGGACTCTATCTCCTATTTATTACATTCCTTTATCCTATCTGTGAAATAGTTACATAATGGTTACATAATGAATGTCACATGCTCAAAGGACACATGAACAAGTTCACCACCACTTTACATATTTAAAGCACCCCTAGATCTATGGAACATAATCTTGCTTTTTAGGAATGGATGACCTTCATCTTTAACGTTGTTTTGACCGATGAGCTAGCTGCATGGCACTCCCTTTGAGTCATAAATATCTACTAATCAGGTCCACTGACATGTTGGAGGTCTCTAGCTAGAAAAATGTGCTGTTGAGATGCTCAAAATAATTCAAAAATTACTCGCTACGAAAACAGGGTAGTTTTAGACGGTTTCGTAGCAAGTTTTAGTAGCGTGGGAAAAATGGTATTTCCATCAATCTTCTTGACTTATTTGTTGTTCCAACAACTTCATCATGTCATGACACCTTGCAACCATCGATATCCCTCCTTAAAACATGCCAAAACTTAGTTTAAATTCAAAAAAACACCTACATTAATTTTCGTAGCGTATTTCTGGCTTTAAGCCTGAGGTACGCTACGAAATTGTGCAAAAAACCAGAAAATGATGTTTTCAAGCTTGTCTTAAATAACTGTTCTCCAGCTGCAAAATTTTGGTTCTTTGCATGTTATGAACCTCCTAAAACATATTCCATCTTAACTTATTACTCCTGTGGTGTTTCCTCCTCATTCTCAATCAGTTGACTAATGGGCTCTTCTACCACTATCATCTTCTATCCTTTCTTTTCCAATTCCACATGAATCAAATCTAATTTATCTTAAAGATCTTGGACTTTGTCATTTAATGGCCTGTTCTTGGATTGCAAGTGCAAGTTTATATTTTTGATGTGTTTGACCTCTCCTCTTAGTGGCTGAGTCCACTTTATCAACTTTTTTGTATTTTCCAAGGTCTTTGAAACACTTGTGACTTGATCTTCCCAAAATTTTCTCATTTGTTCAAACTGAACCTTCTAAGCTCTATGTTTCTTTGCCTCTTGCTTCAAACTGATATTTATTTACATGCCTCCTTCAACTGCTCTTTAAGGGTTTTAATTTCTAATTTTTCATTAACTTTCTCTTTACCCTTTCTTGCTTGATAACCAGTTCTTATTTTGCAGGTGAAGACAAATCTATGATACTTGGTGGCTAGACAACGACTTCATTTATTTTCTCAATCTCTTTGCTACTTTCCATGACTTTTCTTGCATGTCTAGTCATTGGCTTCCTCGATTGAAAAATGAAACCAACATCATCACTTGTAAACTCTAGTTTTTTAAAAGTTTTACCCTTTTTCAGCTTTCTTCCTCCATCTTCAATGTCTTCAGCTTGTACAATGGGAGTTTATTCTATGTCAATTACATGCAGGATATCCTCCAAGTTTCATTTATCCAATTTCTGGTTCCTAGTGACTCTTTTGCCGCCTTGTTTGTTGATTGTCTGCTTTTGTTTTGTAGGTGTTGATTTAGGTGTGTCAATATTCTGCAAAGGTTATGCTTCCATGCTCATTAGTTCTGGAGGAGATGATCTATTCCCTTCTTCAAATTCCTTTGCCACAGTTGGTGATGAAATGTTTCTAGGTTTGGAGGCTTTCTTAGGAGTGACAACATCAATTTCATAACCACTCATGAACAAGAAGGAAGTCCAATCTCTGTCTAGTCTCTTCAATTCCTCTAACACCAATATCTTAATGAAACCATGATGAAAAAGAGAAGTTTCATTGCCTTCTTTTTTGATTTGAAACTTATTTGACATTTTCCCTAGAATTTTGTATAAATAAAAAGGCAAATCAAGTGACCTCTTACCCACAAAATGCAGCAAATTTCTGAGATGATAGGAGTAGACCATGTGAAACCATCCTTCATAGGTAAAATACTTATGGATGATCATGAGCATCTTTGAATAATTGTCCTTCATGAAACCACTAGGGATATCATTTGTCAAATCAAATTCATTGTGTTTTGGTTTGATGAAATCTTTGCAGCCCTGCATTGTGAATTTGATGCTTTTAAACCACTTTTCCCCTCCTCTAGGGATTCCCGTTGCCGATGAAATGCTGTCTGGTGTCACTGTAAGGTTTGAAATTCTAACTTTTGAAGTTGTTCCTGTCAATCCGTTAGCAAAATCCTTGGAAACCTGTAGATGAAAGCCCTGCAACCTCTGACAAAATTGCAAGCAATCAGTTCTTTTGAAAACCTCCATGGAAGTTGGGTCTTCATTTAGAAAATTCATGTCCATGGGCTCATACTTGTGGCAATGACCACCTTTGTTTGTTTTCTTTCTAGCAGCCATGGGTGCTTTATATCTTCATAGCATCACTTTCTTGATGACACCTGCTGTTATCACTTAAAAAAAAAATTAAAACATCATTATGACAAGATTACTTATGATCATGGGTCAAAATAGGGTCTTAGGAGTCATTTCTTGAGTTTGACCAAGGAAAGTCTTAAATTTTTTAAGTTTGAGCCTACCCTAGTGTTTAAATAAACTCGTTTTTTAGGATTTTCATGTCAAGTATTTCATCATTTTAGGATTCATTTCTTTTCCCAAAGAATTTGTATCAAAACCACCCAAATAACCAAGAAACCATAGTTTTGTAGCACCTCACATTGAAAAAAATCACTTTGCGCTATGAAAGCACTGATAGTTTCATAACGCAAACATCAAAAATTACACTACAGGTACTACGAAAGCGTGGTTTTGTAAATTTCTTGTTAGTTGAGTTGTCAAATGTCAGAAACCATTGGGAAAGGGTAGGATAGAGGCTTCTTGAGCCATGTAATGATGAAATTGAAGTACACACACACATTTGCAGTCATCATGGTCAATATAAGTTCTGAGTGAGGCATCAATTTCAGTTATGAAAGGACATTTGAAATTCAAATTATTTCCTAATTAGTCATTCTAATTCCTTTTGCTTTCATTCGTAATATCTGAGCTATGAGTATCGAGCCAAACTTCTGGCTGGTTCTTACAAAATTTTACTATATCCATTTCAAGCGAGGCTGCTGATACATTTATTCAAGCGAGGCTGAAAGATTTATATTAAGCGAGGCTAATAGGTTCTCTGAAGAACTGTGGAAAAGGAAAGAAAAATACACATAGGAGGACATTGCTTAAGGCATGAACCTAAAGGCATGAAGGCAATAACTGAAGACCCACAAGTGATGGAAGCATTTAGAAGAGCAGGTTGCCTACGGTTTTCTGAGAAATTGTAGGGTTGTCACACACATGTATCTAAGGAATTTTCTATGAATTTCAATGGAAAAACCACCAAAGTGGGGATGCTAAGTTTTTCTATCACACCAGAGGTCATTGTTGTCATTACAAAGATTCCAAGAGGTTAAGAAACCTGGTTCAAAGGATTCAAATTTAATATGTAGCAGTGTAAAGAGTTCATGAAACTTGAGCACATTGAGATGGATCTCAACAATGGTATCCAAAGAAGCTACATCAAAGATAATTATTCAAAATTTCTGCTCAACATTCATAAATATTTTACCTGTGAAGGAAGATATCACAAGGTTTATTCATAACATTTCAAATTTCTTCTACACTTCACTGGTAATATTTCTCTTGACATACCTTTTTATCTGCATAGAATTCTTGCAAAGATGGCTGATAAGGTGCAAGAAAAGTCTGAGGGGAGTGAGACATCATTATTTCATCATGTCTTAGTGAAATTATTAATTTTAGATGAACTTTAAAAGATAGGGAGAGATTGGCCATCATTCTTATTTGTAAATGGTTTTGATTTGGAAACCTTAACTCCTGCAAGAAACCCTAAAGCTAAAGGGGTTCCATCACCACCAACAACAGAACCAAGGAAACCTATGGTTGCAAAACCAAAGGAACCTACAAGAGTAAAGCCAAGAAAGAAAACTGAGAAAAGGCCAGAGCAAATGAAAATGCTTGGTACACCAAATCTTCCACCTGCAAAACATAAATCAAAGTTTGTCAAAGATGAAAAACAGGAACAAGCTGTCAGCAACCAAGGGACCAAAATAATAACTAGAAGCCAAGTAGTGGTTTTGAAAGGGAAGACAGTTGCTACAGAAGATAGCCTAGTAACAAAGGGGAATCTAGAGGATATTCTTCATGCCATTGGCAAAGAGAAAACACCTATTGTACAAGCTGAATTCATAAGAGAAGGTGAGCAGAAGTTGAATAAGGTCAAGTTTGCAAAGATATTAGATTTTGAGGGGGAAGATGCAGGTTTCATTTTTCAAGCAAGAAAGCCTATGACAAGGCATGCTAGGAAATTAATGGAAGGTAGCAAAGAAGTTCAAAATCCCATTGATATATCTAAATAACCTAAATATATTATTGATCTATCATCACCCACAATGAAGCATACAATCATCAAATTAAAAAGGGGAAAAGAGAAAGTGACAGAGAAGATAGAGTTTCAGCGCCTTGAGGAAAAGTTAAAGTTGGAAAACCAGGAAATTGCTGTCATGAAAAAGAGAGCTAGAAAAAACAGTGCTAATAAAGTAAAGTTTAAAAGGATGAAGGCAATGTGTGAAGGGAAAGTTGATTCTGTTTCTGAAACTTTAGACAATGCAGAGCAACTTGTCAAGTGGAAAAGTCCAGCAATAAAAGAAGCTAAGTTTGTCAAAATAATAAACACCCATATGAGAGCTACTAAAAAAAGACTTAAATACCAAGTGAAGGATTTACAAGAGAAACTGGAGTTAATTCATGATGAGCTATAGAGAAAAGGCATTAAAATGACAATCATAGAAGAACCAATAGGTCAACCAATTGCAAATGAAGAATAAATGCCTCAAGGAAGATGAAATGAAGTTGGTTTATAGTTTGAATGGTTTGAAGATGATGATAATAGATTTTATTTTGAATTTTTGGGCAACCATAGTTGTCATTTAACAAATTTATGAAAAATTTGCATACTTAGAAATTTCATAGCACCTCCAGGCTTAAAAAGAAAAAAAGGGCTACGAAACTGCTGTAGTTTCCTATTTTTCTTTTTTTTGGTCAGTATTTAAGGTGTTAAAAGATGAGTTAAGAGATGAAATTTCTATGAAGGTTGTGTTGAAAGGTGATTAAAATGAAGGAAAGAGTCAAGCTTTTGGAGAATAAAGGCTTGAAATGGCAGCGCTACAAAAAGCGCTACGAAACTGCTGTATTTTCGTGGCGCAACATATTACAGCCTTTTGAACATTTTTTGAAGTGGTTTTGGATAGATGGAGGCTAGGAAAGAGTGATGGGATATGTTAAGCCAACTTCCAACAACCAAGGACCTCTAAATGAAGATTAAATGATGGTCAAAATATTCAAATAAGGAAAAAGATGCTATGCCTAAAAAATAGGGTACTGTTTCCTATTTTTGTGGAGGTTAGCAAAGTGGTCATGAAGAACTAAATATCATTATCAAAATTTGACTATGTGATGTTACACTTGTAAATAATTTAATTTCAAATGGATAAGGTTGTTATAGATAGTAATAAGGAGTTTGAGTCCTTTTTGAAATAGGATTGTCAAGTAGGATATGTCTTTTTGTAATAAATTTCATGTTTTATGGTTATGCAAGGTGTCAATAGACAAAAATTCGATGTATCTAGCCTAGAAGCAGATCATCTGATGATGTAAGAGGTATATTAAAGGCCATTGGGTCAAATTTGTCAAGGGTTGGACATTTTTTGACAAAACTGAGCTTATTGTGAATTGACTGGTTTCAGCTAATACAAAGATCTTCTACTTGACCAACTTGAGATTCTTAAAGGGTTTCTAGTGTTTTCCTTTTCTATTTGTATTTATTATATATCTCATTTGCAGTGGTGTTCATTTATATTTCTCAGAATTCATCTACAAGATGCTATTACTTCCTTTATATGTGAACTGACTGTGTTTTTATATGTTTCATGTGTGTGCCTTATGACTAAAAAATCTGATATGCCTCAACTTCCATGCTAAGTAGACTCACTGAATTGATGAATTACTTTGACTCCATAAGCCCAATGTATACATTCTGATGTTATTTTCAACCTAAATTCATCATTATCAGTTTCTTTCCTAAATAGAGTTAGCCATCTATATCTTTATCCATATCATTAACCCTTGAGAGAGCCCTCTCATGCTGAGGAGGCTAAACCTCCATCACAAGATTAGGTTTGAAATAGTTACATGAGATTGTCTGATCAAGCAGCCTATCAGGTCCAATTTTGTGATAAAATTTTGGTGTGTCCACCAGGAGCCTAAAGATTATACTTTCCCAAAATTTTGAAGCTGAACTTCTGAAGGTAGCAGGAGCTCAGGAAGTTGTTCGAGACTGCATTTACCTTGGTGACTCCATTCAAAATTTACATGATCAAAGGTGGCTTTGAGAAGGAGACACACGAGGAGTAATCTTGACCCAATTCCACCTACCATTGTGGACAATCCAAACACCATTTCCAGTGGTAGTCAAGGAATTTCTGAAATATCAGGTACTCCATCACATTCAAAATCCTTGTCCTCTGAAATATTAAGAAGTCTTAAAGATAAAAGAGTTGATGATAAAATCCAGGAAATCTTGTTTAGATCTGAAAGTGAAAAAGAATTAACTGAAATTATCTTAGACTTGCATAAGAGAGGTATTGATACCTCAACCTTAGTAACACAGGAAGATAAAGAGGAGTTTTGGGAAGAAGTTACTTCTGAGTTGTTGTTGGAAAGAGAGTCTTTAGATAAGTTGAAAGAGCTTGACCCTTTTGAAATCTTGTTGAAAAGTAAAGATGGTTTTCCTCCTCCTGATTGGAGTTCAATTGTTAGTGGACAACAAAGACCAAACAATCCTCCTCATAATAGTTCTTCATCCTCTATTGTTGTTATCCCTAAAGCTACCACAGTCCCTTTCACCATGGTTGGAAATGTACCTCCTCCACCTGCTGCACCTACTAGATATGCCCCTCTTGTTCTTCCAGCTGTTTTACATGACCTACCTAGAAAATATGCTGCTAGAATAAAAAATTGGGGAAGTGATGGAGAGATTACAATAGAAGAACATGTAGATCAATTTAATGATTTTATAGACAGGGAGGAGGTTGATCATGAAGATGTTCGGTTGAGATTGTTTTCTTAGAGCTTTACTGGTGAAGTTAGGAAGTGGTTAAAAGCCCTTACTCCTAGAAGTATTCATAATTGGAATGAGTTTGAAGATACCTTTTTGAGAAAATGGGGAAATAGAACTAATCTAGTACAAGCCCTCACTAAGTATAACAGTTTAAGAAGAGTTGTTGATGAAACTGTTCAAAACTTTTCAAAAAGGTTTAATAAGGTTTATGAATCTATTCCTTCCCATTTAAAACCTCCACAAGCTTTAGCTCAGATGAGATATGTCGAAGCTTTTGATTATGACTTTTCTATACTGCTGAGAGAGAGAGAATCCCCTACACTTGCTGAAATGAAAAATGATGCAGTGAAGGTGGAGGTTAATATGATAGCAGCCAAAAAGTAAAAAATGGGTAAAACTAAGTTAAAAGAAGAAGAGAAGCCTTCCTCCTCTACCTCTGATGATAAATTTGATTCAATGATGAAAACAATGGAAAATTTGATGGATAGGCTGGCCCTTGGGAATACCTCTACTCCTCATGCACCACATGAACCTCAGTTTAGAAACCCTCAGTTCAGGAGACCTCAGAATCAACAAAGACCAAGAGAAAACAAAAATCAGTAGCTTGATCCTCTAGTGAGACCTCCTTTCTAGCAGAACTTAATTGATGAAGAAGATGAACCTGAAATTCCTGAAGAGTCTACTCACTGTTTAGATGAAGAAATGTCTGGAATTTTCTTGAATAAAGAGGAACATGATGAATCAGACCAAAGTAATCATGGAGAGGAACCATCAGATTATTTTAAAGGGTATCAACATGCTATTTTTGAGATGAAAAAGCAATACAATCTCAGAAATAAAAATGTGCCGATCATTGCAAATAAAACACAGCCTAAGGCTGGTGATGGAAAGAAAGATACTCCTAAGGCTTCTAATGGCAAGAAAGATACTCCTGAGGTTGTTTAAGGTAAGAAAGATACACCACCTCTTCCTCCTATCAAAGAAGCTAAAAAATCTATTTCTGTTTTCAGTTTGGAAAATGAAATTTCTAAGATCAAAATACCAATACCTTTTTGTGAGATTCTCAAGGTAAATGAGTATAGAAGAAATATTGCTAAAATGTTGAATTCACAACCAGGAGATGCTGATATTTTGAATGTAAAAGAGGATCATGCAACCATATACTTGGGTCCAATATTAGAAGATGAACAGAATGAGGAGGTGCCTCCTTTTTATGTGAGCCTTAGCATTCATGAAATGACATTACATAATGCTATGTTGGATTCAGGGGATTCTCACAATATTATGCCCAAAGTAATCATGGAAAGGATGGGGTTAGAAATAAATAGAACATATAAGGACTTGTTTTATTTTGATTCAAAAAGAGTTCAATGCATTGGTTTAATTAAGGATGTTGTTGTTAGTCTTACACAAGTCCCTGCTAAGACAGTGGTCATGGACATCGTGGTAGCAGACATTCCACCGAAGTTTTTCATGCTATTATCAAGGTCATGGGTAGAAAAAATCAAAGGTATAATGCAGATGGACCTTAACTATGCCACCATTCCTGTTTTTGGTGAGAAAAGGAGATTGTATCGAGAGACAAGAATGCTTACATGGTGAGTAGTAAAGATAAACCTCAAAATTTTCCAATTTATGCTCTTGACATTGAACTTGGATTTGCTATTATTTTCAATGAGTTGAATGATGAAGCAGAGGATGAAAAGAAAGCAGAAAATCAACAATTTGAAATTCAACAGTCCGAAAATCAACAAACAGAAGATCAACAAGTCAGTGATAAGGAGGCAGAAGATTGGTGGTCATTGCATTTTGATGGATCAGCAAGAAGATAAGAGGCACGAGCAGGGATTTGGGTTACAATTCCAAGTGATGAAAGTAAGTTCTTTTCCTACAAATTGAACTTTGATTGCATGAATAACATGGCTGAGTATGAATCCTTGATTTTGGGCTTAGAAGTTTTGAAAAGAATGAATGCTCAAAATATTTCTGTTTTTGGAGATTTAGAATTAGTCATTAAACAAGTTGCAGGTGCTTATCAAAAAAAGGATATAAGGATGAGGGCATATAGAAACTTAGTTTTGGACATGTTTGAAAATTTCCATGCTTACTCATTCATTGTCAAAACTAGAGACCAAAACTCCATTGCTGATTCTCTAGCTGTCTCTGCAAGTCTTTTCATTATTCCCATACATTCCACTGAAAAATATGAGGTTGAAGTTCGCCATAGACTAGCTATCCATGATAATATTACTCATTGGAAATTTTTTGAGGATGAACAACAAGTGAAGAAATTTATTGAGTTGAAGGAAGAGTTTGAAAATATACAAGTAGATCAACAAAATATGCTTGCTGAATCTAAAGGAAATTCTAAAGTTTTGCAGCTAAAGAATAATTCCATATCAAAGGGTTTCATACCTCTTGAAATTTTTTTTGATCATAATGATGTTTTCAAATCTCCTAAGATACAAGCTGATGATGAAGAGGTAGAGAGTTGTAACCTTGGTATTAAACTTTCAAAGTTTCTTTCAGTTGATATGAAGTACAAGAATATTGAGATGATGAAGAGATTTATCGATGTTTTTGCTTGGAATTATGTTGATTTGAGGAGTATGACCCCACTATTATTCAACATAATATTCCCATAAAATAAAATGAAAAGCCTTTCAAGCAAAAGTTGAGGAGGATTAATCAACTTCTCATGCCATTGATTGAGAAGGAAATCAAGAAATGCTTTGAAGCAAAAATCATTATCCCAGTCAGATTCTCAAATTGGCTTGCAAAATTGGTTCCAGTTAGGAAAAAGAGTGGAGAAATCAGAATATGTATTGACTTCAGAAACTTGAATAAAGCCTATATGAAGGAAAACTATCCTCTCCCAAAGATGGACCAGATTTTGCAAAATATTGTTGGTTCTCAAAGGATTTCTATGCTTGATTGTTTTTCAAGTTACAATCAAATCCTTGTACATCCAGATGATCAGGAAAAAATAGCCTTTACTACACCATGGGGCACTTTCATGTATGCAAAGATGCCATTTGGTCTCATGAATGCAGGACTTACCTTTCAGAGGGCAATGGATTTTTATTTTTCTGAAGAGAAGGACAAGATGGTGGTTGTTTATCTTGATGACACAATAGTATTCTCAAGGAGGGAAGAAGATCACTTGAAACACCTAGAAAGAATTATGCTGAAGTGTAGAAGGTTTGGCATCTTTCTAAATCCCACCAAAAGTATTTTTTATTTAACTTTAGATAAATTACTTGGACACATTATTTATAAAGGTAGGATTAAGATTGATCTAAACAGGGTCAATGCAGTTTAGAAAGTGGATTTTCTTAGAAGCAGGAAGGAGATTCAATCTTTCCTTGGAAAGGTAAATTTTGTAAGGAGATTTATTCCTAATTTTGTTGAGATTGTGAAGGATATAACAAGGATGTTGAGGAAGGGAGTTGAAATTAAGTGGACAACAGAGGAAAATCACTCATTTGAGGAGATAAAAAAGGCACTCACTCAAGCACCAATATTGACCAGCTCATATTTCTCAAAAGAATTTCTGGTTTTTACTTTTGCATCAGAAAATACTATTGCTGGAGTTTTGTTTCAAAAGGGACAACAAGGTATTGAGCAGCCCATTTATTTTTTTAGTAGGACATTAGCTAAATCTGAGCTCAAGTAAAATATCTTAGAGAAGAAAGCTTATGCCTTGGTTAAGGCTATCAAATATTTCAAAATTTATATTCTGCATTCTCATATTGTGGCTTTTGTTCCTAATACTATTGTGAAAGACATCCTAACTCAAGTTGATCCTGATGGTAAGAGGGGAAAATGGATTTCTAACTTGATGGAACATGATATAGAGATTAAGCCAAAAAAATTGGTCAAAGGACAAGGCTTAGCAAAGATGATGGCACAATCAAACTTTGACTGACTTGACATGAATTTAATTGCATAAATATCATAAATTTCAGATGAGGAAGAAGAACTAGTCCCTATTGAAGAAAAGTAAATCACTTCAGATTGGTATAAGGATATTTTTTCTGTACTACTTCATCATAAAGCACCTGCTGAGCTAACAAAGTCTAAGGCAAGATTTGTGAAGCTAAAATCCTTGAGATATTGTATTTTTGATAAAAATATGTTTTGGAAGGATATCGGTGGTATTTTGCTGAAGTTTTTTCTAGAAGAGGAGGTTGATAAAGTGATTGAAGAGTTCCACAAAGGAGATTGTGGAGGTCACCATTATTGGAAGGCCACAGTGAACAATATTATTAGATCAGGGTATTATTGGCCTACAATGTTTAAGGATGTTTACAAAAATATTGCTGCCTGCCATGAATGCCAAATTTTTGATGGTAAGAAGAAGCTTGTGCCTTTACCTTTAATTCCTATCTATGTGGAAGCGCCATTTCAGCAATGGGGGCTAGATTTGATTGGAGAGATTCATCCATCATCATTAGGTTAGCATCGCTGGATTCTCACAACGACTAATTACTTTACCAAATGGATTGAAGCAATCCCAACTAGGCAAGCAAATGATTCTGTTATTATTTCTTTTTTGGAAAATAATATTTTGTCTAGTTTTGGTTGCCCCATGAATATCATAACTGATAATGCACATGCATTTAATTCTAAGAAGCTGATTAATTTCTGTCATCAATATCATATTACTCTTGGGAATTCCATTGCATATTATCCACAAGGGAATGGTATTGCTGAATCTTCTAACAAGAGCATTGTGAGGATCATTAAAAAGTTGTTGCAGGAAAATAAGAAGGCTTGGCATTTGAAGCTGAAGTATGCCTTATGGGCTAATAGGATATGCATAAAAAGGTCAATTGGAACTTCACCGTATGAATTGGTATATGGAGCTGAAGCCATTTTTCCTACATATTTATGGGTACCTGTCATGAACCTACGTCAAGGATTAGAGGAAGAACCCAATGTAGTTCAAAGAAGAATCAATCAGCTAATAGCTCTGCAAGAGAAGAGGGATGAAGTTTATAACAACAATCAAAAATCTCAAAACAAATCAAGAGGACATTTGATAAAAAGATCAAGGAATAAAGTTTTCAGATTCAGGGTGTAGTGTTGAAATGGGACGCCAGAATTGAAGAGAAAGGAAAACATGGTAAGTTTGAGAACTTGTGGAAGGGTCCTTTCAAAATAGTTGATTTCCATGGAAACAATACTTACATACTGCAAGAGATGGATGGAAAATCATATGCTGGAGGACCTGGAAATGGCAAGTTTTTAAAGCATTACTCTTCCTAAAATCTGCTGATCATTCATATCATTGTTATATTCCATTTTATGAATTTTTCTGCTAATAATGACAAGCTAAATAAACAAGCTTGAGCCCGAGGTGAAGGCCATTAGAGTTTGAGGAGAAAGCCTAGAAATTTCAAAGTTTTTTCTATTTTATCAAGAAAATGCATAGCAACACTGGAACTACTGGTTCTTAGTGTACCATAGGGGCACACTATCCCAAGTGGAGCCACTGTTATCACTTAATTATTTTTTTTTCAAAACATCATTATGACAAGATTACTTATGATCATGGATCAAAATAGGGTCTTAGGAGTCATTTCTTGAGTTTGACCAAAGGAAGTCTTAAATTTTTTAAGTTTGAGCCTACCCTAGTGTTTAACTAAACTCATTTTTTAGGTTTTTCATGTCAAGTCTTTCATCATTTTAGGATTCATTTATTTTCCCAAATATTTTGTATCAAAACTGCCCAATTAGCTAAGAAACCATAGTTTCATAGTGCCTCACGTTGAAAAAAGTCACTTTGCGCTAGAAAGCGCTGATATTTTCGTAGTGCAAACAACAAAAATTACACTACAGGTGCTACGAAAGCGCGGTTTTGTAACTGTCTTGTCAGTTGAGTTGTCAAATGTCAGAAATCATTGGGAAAGGGTAGGATAGAGGCTTGTTGAGTCATGTAATGATGAAATCGAAGTACATACCTACGTTTGCAGTCATCATGGTCAGTTTAGGTTATGAGTGAGGCATCATTTTCAGTTATGAAAGGACATTTGAAATTCAAATTCTTTCCTAATTAGTCATTCTCATTAATTTTGCTTTCACTCATAATATCTGAGTTCTGAGTATCGAGCCAAACTTATGGTTGGTTCTTACAAAAGTTTATTATATCCATTTCAAGCGAGGTTGCTGATACATTTATTCAAGCAAGGCTGATACATCCATATCAAGCGAGGCCGAAAGATTTATATCAAGTGAGGCTGATAGGTTCTCTGAAGAAATATGGCAGAGGAAAGAAAAATACACAGAGGAGGACATTGCTTAAGCCATGAACCTGAAGACATGAAGGCAATAACCAAAGACCCAGCAATGATGGAAGCATTTAAAAGAGCAGGTTGCCTACAATTTTGTGAGAAATTGCAGGGCTGTCACACACAGGTATCTAAGGAATTTGCTATGAATTTCAATGGAACAGCCACCAAAGTGGGGATGCTAAATTTTTCTATCACACCAGAGGTCATTGCTGTTGTTATAGAGATTCCAAGAGGTTAAGAAACCTGGTAAAAAGGATTCAGATTTAATATGGAGCAGTGTAAAGAGTTCATGAAACCCGAGCACATTGAGATGGATCTCAACACTGCTATCCCAAGAAGTTGCATCAAAGATAATTATTCAAAAATGCTGCTCAAAATTCAGAAATATTTTACCTATGAAGGCAAATATCACAAGGTTTATTCATACCATTTCAAATTTCTTCTACACTTCACTAGTAAGATTTCACTTGACTTACCTTTTTATCTGCATAGAAGTCTTGTAAATATGGCTAATAAGGTGAAAGAAAATTCCGAGGGGAGTGAGACATCATTATTTCATCATGGCTTAATGAAATTATTAGTTTTAGATGAACTTCAAAAGATAGGGAGAGATTGGCCATCATTCTTGTTTGTAAATGGTTTTGAGTTGGAAACCCTAACTCCTGCAAGAAACCCTAAAGCTAAAGGGGTTCCATCACCACTAACAGTAGAACCAAGCCAACCTATGGTTGCAAAACCGAAGGAACTTGCAAGAGAAAAAGCCAAGAGAGAAAACTGAGAAAATGCCAGAGAAAATGCAAATGCTTGGTAAAACAACTCCCCCACCTGCAAAATAGGAACAAGTTGTTAGCAAACAAGGGACCAAAAGAATAACTAGAAGCTAAGTAGTGGTTTTGAAAGGGAAGACAATTTCTACAGAAGATAGCCCAGTAATAGAGGGGAATCTAGAGGATATTCTTCATGCCATTGACATAGAGGAAAAACCTATTGTACAAGCTTAATTCATAAGAGAAGATGAGAAGAAGTTGAAAAAGGTCAAGTTTGCAAAGAGATTAGATTTTGAGGGGGAAGATGTAGGTTTCATTTTTCAAGCAAGAAAGCCTATGACAAGACATGCTAGGAAATTAATGGAAGGAAACAAAGAAGTTCAAAAGCCCACTGAGATAGATAAATCACCTAAAGAGATTATTGATCTCTCATCACCCACAGTGAAGCATACAATCAACAAATTAAAAAGGGGAAAAGAGAAAGTGACAGAGAAAACAGAGTTTCAACGCCTTGAGGAAAAGTTAAAGTTGGCAAACCAAGAAATTGTTGTCATGAAAAATAGAGCTAGAAAACATAGTGCCGAGAAAGTACAATTTAAAAGGGTGAAGGCAATGTGGGAAGGGAAAGTTGATTTTGTTTCTGAAACTTTAGACAATGCAGAGCAACTTGTCAAGTGGACAAGTCCAGCAATAAAAGAAGCTAAGTTTTTTAGAATAATAAACACCCATCTGAGAGCTACTAACAAAAGAGTTAAGGACCAGGAAAAGTATTTACAAGAGAAAATGGAGTTAATTCATGATGAGCTACAAAGCAAAGGCATTAAATGACAGTCATAGAAGAACCAATAGGTCAACCAATTGCAAATGAAGAATAAATGCCTCAAGGAAGCTGAAATGAAGTTGGTTTATAGTTTGAATGGTTTGATGATGAGGACATGTTTTATTTTGAATTTTTGGGCAACCACAGTTTTCATTTAACAAATTTATGAAAAATCTGCATACTCAACAGTTTCGTAGCGCCTCCAGGCTTAAAAAGTAGAAAAGCGCTACGAAACTACTATAGTTGCCTTTTTTGATTTTTTTTTTTGGTCAATATTCAAGGTGTTAAAAGATGAGTTAAGAGATAAAATTGCTATGAAGGGTGTGTTGAAAGGTGATTAAAATGATGCAAAAGGAAAGAGTCAATTTTTTGGAGAATAAAGGCTTTAAATGGCAACGCTACAGAAAGCGCTACGAAACTACTGTATTTTCGTAGTGCAACATATTACAACCTTTTGAACAGTTTTTGAAGCGGTTTTGGACAACTGGAGGCTAGGAAAGAGTGATGGGATGGGTTAAGATAACTTCCAACAGCCAAGGACCATGAAATGAAGATTAAATGATGGTCAGAGTGTGCAAAGAATGAAAAAGATGCTATTCCTAATAAAATTGGGTACTGTTTCCTATTTTTGTGGAGGTCAGCAAAGTGGTTATGAAGAAATGAATATCATTATCAAAATTAGACTATGTGATGTTACACTTGTCAATGATGTAATTTCAAATGGATAAGGTTGTTATAGATAGTAATAAGGAGTTTGAGTCCTTTTTGAAATAGGACTGTCAAGTAGGATAGGTGTCTTTTTGTAATAAATTTCATGTTTTATGGTTATGCAAGATGTCAATGGAAAAAATTTGATGTATCTAGCCTATAGGTAAATGATCTGATGATGTAAGAGGTCTATTAAAGGCCATTGGGTCAAATTTTTCAAGGGTTGGAATTTTTTTGGCAGAACTGAGCTTGTTGTGAATTGACTATTTTCAACTAATACATAGATCTTCTACTTGACCAACTTGAGATTATTAAGGGGTTTTTAGTGTTTTCCTATTCTATTTGTATTTATTATATATCTCATTTGTAGTGGTGTTTATCTATATTATTCAGAGTTCATCTACAAGATGCTCTGACTTCCTTTATATGTGAACTGACTGTGTTTTTATATGTTTCATGTGTGTGCTTTATGACTAAAAGCTCTGATATGCCTCAAATTCCATGTTAAGTAGACTCACTGAATTACTGAATTGCTTTGACTCCATAAGCCCAATGTATACATGCTGATGTTATTTTCAACCCACATTCATCATTATCATTTTCTTTCCTAAATAGAGTTAGCCATCGATATCTTTATCCATATCATTAACCCTTGAGAGAGCCCTCTTAGGCGGAGGAGGCTAAACCTTAGTCACAAGATTAGGTTTGAAATAGTTACATGAGACTGTCTGATCAAGCAGCCTATTATGTCAAATTTTGTGATAACACCTGCAAATTTCAAATCTGCCATCAACATGCTTGGCTCGATGAAGCAGCTCTCCAGAGATTGAATTACATGCAAAGATAAAGAAAAATATGAAAAAATGCTAATTTGGGTAGGTTTTATGGTTTAATAGATAGCTCATGCTTTAATCATGACACATACATGCCAAAAAGGGTAATGATGACCTCAGACACGTCTATGTACCTATGAATTAATCATAACAGACTCAATTGACCTCCACCCTAACTCCTCCAATCATTGAATGACATATCATATCGAATTTGATAAGACAGGTTAGAAAACATATTTTCATAGTGTATTTAGTTTAACCTTTGATAGATTCACTACGAAACTATTAGGCAGTTTCATAGCGAAAACTGCTGGTTTTTGTATAAAATGCTACAAAAATTTGAAAAACTGACACAAGTACCCTTTTTTATTTTAAATGCATGGGGAATGAAATCTGACACCATATGAGGATTGATGGGACATGACATTACATAAATGGAGGTGACCATGAACCTTAGGATAGGTTAAACATGTAAAAAATGAAATTTTCCTATACCAACTTGAAAAGGCTTAAGGAGACCTTATCCTTTTGTTGAGTGAACTGTATGACCATGTCAAGTAATATTTCACAATTTTATAAGTGATAACAGATCCTATTAGATATTCTAAATGGGTATCAAATATCGTGCCTATAAGAAAAAAACTGGAGAGATCAGATTATGTATTGATTTCGGGAATCCAAACAATGTCTCCTTAAACAATAACTATGCACTACCAAAAATGGATCACATATTACAAAGGGTAGTAGGATCTAGTAGGATTTATTTATTAGATGGTTTCTCAGGTTACAACTAAGTCCTAGTGCATCTTGATGACCAGGATAAAACTGCCTTCACTACACCATGGGGAACTTTCATGTATGTAAAAATGCCTTTTGGATTGATGAATGCTAGAGCTACTTTCCAGCGAGCAATGGATATTTATTTTTCTAATGAAATTGGGAATTTTATTGTGATTTATGATGATGATATTACTGTCTATTCAAAAATTGACGAGGAACACTTTTCCAATCTAAGAAGAGTTTTTGAGAAATGTAGAAGGTTTGGCATCTCATTGAATCCCGAGAAAACACTTTTTGGTCTTGAAGAAAGAAAAATTCTTGGTCATATTATTTCTAAGGATGGTGTTAGGATTGATCCCAGTAGGAATGAAGGTATACTTAAAATCATTCACCCAAGAAAGAAATTCAGTCTTTTATTGGTAAAATCAATTTCCTAAGGAGATTATTTCCTAACCTAGCATAAATTCTTTGAAATATAACCAAAATGCTTAAGAAATATTTCAGAAATCAAGTGGAATATTGAAGCTAAACAATCTTTTGATTTAGTCAAACATGCACTAAAAACAGATCCAATGCTAATTAGCCCATATTTTACCAAAGATTTCACAATCTTTTATTTTACCTCTTAACATACGATTGCAGCTATCCTATTGTAGAAAAATAATGAAGGATTTGAACAACCTATTGCATTATTTAGCAAAGCTTTAAGGGATGCTTCTTTGAAATTCAACATTATGGAAAAAAAGGCCTTTGCATTAGTTAAAGCAACAAAATATTTTAGAGTTTATATTTTACATTCTATATTATTGCTTATGTTCCTAATGCAGTGGTCAAAGACATTTTAATACACAATGGGCCTGACAGAAAGCGAGGAAAATGTATTGCCATCATCTTGGAATACGATTTAGAAATCAGACCCACCAAATTGATCAAAGGACAAGGATTGGCAAAACTTATGGCTGAGTCCAATTTTCAGGCATTAGATATCAATATGATTTGTTCATTAGATGAACAAGAGGGGCATGCAACTCCACAAATTTATGAAGCATTCTTAAACTCTCCCTCGTATGCAGACCTTTTATATGTTTTATTTAACTTGAATGCTCCTCTTGGTCTGACAAAAATAAAATAAAGATTTCTGAAATTGAAAGTAGTTAAATTTTGTGTTCTGGAAAATGTCTTATATTGGAAAGATGTTGGGGGTATTTTACTCAAATGTTTGTTAAAGGATGATGTAGAAAATTTTATGCAGGAGTTCCATGTAGGTGAGTGTGGTGGATACCTTTATTGGAAAACTACAACTAATAAAATCCTTAGAGCTGGTTTTTATTGGCCAACTCTATTCCCTGACATTCATAGGATGGTAACTTCCTGTCATAAATTCCAAATATTTGAAGGAAAGAGAAAGTTGTTTCCCTTGCCATTGAAGCCTATTTTTGTGGAAGGTCCTTTCCAACAATGGGGATTAGGTTTCATTGGTGAAATTCATCCTCCCTCCTCTGCCTAACATAAGTGGATTCTTACTACCACGAACTACTTTACCAAATAGATAGAAGCCACTCCTTCAAGAAATGCCACTGATTCTGTCATTATCAAATTCATTGAAACAAATATCCTTTCTAGATTTGGTTGTCCTAGAAAAATCATCATTGATAATGCTACTATCACACCAATTTTTGGTCATCTAACCTGTTACTATTAGATGGACCAAAGTACACCATGTAAAACCAATTTTACCCTAAGTAAAATTGCTTTCACTATGAAAAATAACTTAGTAAACCACATTTATTAAGTTGTTTATGGTCTAAACAAGAAACCCCATGAGGAAATATTAAATAAATCCACATTTGTTTGATTTTCCTCAAGGAATAATTTCACTAAACAACAATTTAATTAATATTCCTAGTCATATTTAACCCAAAACAGGAAAATTAATTAGATAAATCATTATTTATCTTATTATTTTATAGGAATAATTATTTAAATAATATTCCTTGTTAATGTTGACTAAATCATTTATAAATAATTAAACAAATCATTATTTATTTGATTATTACTCAACCACATCCTTAAAATAATAAATAAATCATTTATTTATTTATTATTTACAATAAAGGGATTTGACCAAAACAATCATTTTTCCCTCCAACAAATATAACAAAATATCTCCATAAAGTTTGATCTGATTTTGGTTAATAATATTTTAATTATGCACCAATATCTAGACTAAATCAATATTTTGTTATAAATAGAAGGCTTTTTCCATTCACTCGCTACCTTTTGCTGCCTAAAGATCACTCTGGATCTATACTTTTGGTCTGACTTTGATCCTCCATCATTGCCATATTTTGCTACCATTTTGCTTGTGAGCTCCCTTTCAGTTCCATTTTTGTCTCGGTTTTCTACACCATCAAGAGAGAGGGATTTAGATCTCAAGTGTCGAAACACCGTTACCGATCAAATAGGTAACCCGACCTCAAACGGGAACTCTAGCCCAAAAAGACTCAAAAAACATGAAAAAACACCCCAAAAACAAAAAGTGTGTATTCTAGAATGCACTTCGTTTTTTTTGAAGGTCAAATTTCAACATTTTATAAAATTATGGTAAAAAAAAAATTGTTTCTTGAAAAAAGGATTGAAAAAAAACCCCAAAAACAAAAAGTGTGTATTCCAGAACACACTTCGTTTTCTTTGAAGGTCAAATTTCAACATTTTATAAAATTATGGTAAAAGCAAAATTGTTTCTTGAAAAAACACCCTAAAACAAAACCAATGATGTGCCGGAATAATAAAAAAATTTGTGTCATACTTTTGGAATTTTTAAGACTAGAAGTAACATTTTTTAATTTTTAAAATTCAAACATTAAAAAAAACCTAAAATTTAAGAAAAAAAATAAATTTAAAAAATAAAAACATTTAAAAGCTTAAAATTTAAAAATATATGAAGATAAAAAAAATAAAAAATAAAAAAAATAAAATTTTTAATTCAAACATTAAAAAAAACCTAAAATTTAAGGAAAAAAAATAAAAAAATAAATAAAAAATTTAAGATTAAAATTTTAAAAAATATAGAAATTAAAAAATAAAAATGAAAAACAAAATAAAAATATTAAATTTAAAAAAAAAAATTATAAAAAGAAGAAAATTATAAAAAAAAAATATAGAGATTAAATTTAAAAAAGAAAAAGAAAATGTTTATTAAATTTAAAAAAATTAAAAAATTAAAAATTAAATTAAATTTAAGGAAATATATTAAATTTTAATAAATTTAAAAATTTAAAATAAAAATATTAGGAAAAAAAAAACATTATTTAAATTAAAAGTAAAAAAAAGAAGAATTAATTAAAAATAAAAAATAAAAATAAAATACAATGAATATATTAAATTTAAAACAATATATATTAAAAAAACAAATTAACTATAAAAAGTAAATTAAATTTAAATTATAAAAAATAAAATATATATATATGAACTTAAATTAAAATATGTATATATATTAGATTTTATTAAATTAAAAAAAAAAATTAATATTAAAATAACAAATTAAATTTAAAAACAAAAATATAAAATTTTAATAAATAAACAAATAAATTTTGAAAGAAAAAAAAAAATTAAATATAAAGAAAAAAAAAATTGTTAAAATAAAAACCTTAAAAATCAATTAAAAATGGAAAATTGAAAAAAATAAAAAAAAATTAAAATAATATTAAATAAAAAAAATTAAAAGACAAATTAATTTTAAAAAATTAAGTTTAATTAAAAAAAATCTAATTTTAAATACACAAATTTAATTGTAATATAAAAATATAAAAATTTTAAGTTATTAACAAAAAAAAATTAATAAAAACGTAAAACATTTAAAAAACAATATTAAATTCAAATAAATTAAAAAAAAATACAAAATTTTTTAAATTTTATAAAATAATAAAGGAAAATTATGAAATTAAAAAAAAAATCAATTAAATTAAATTTAAAAAAAAAAACAAAATTTAATAAAAATTACTAACAAAAAAGAACAAAAAACAAAAAAAATAAAACAAAAAAAATAATAAAATTTACAAAAATAAAAACAAAATTAAAAAAAAAACCAAAACAAATTATATTTTATATAAAAAAAAATTGGAAAAAAAAAAAAATGGCGGCGGCGGCGGTGGTGGTGGTGGGGGCGGTGCCACCCGGCCCTCCCCGCCCACCGGCCAGCCTCCGCCTCCGCCTGGGCGGGGAGGGCTGGGTGGTGTCGCCCCCACCACCACCACCGCCGCCATTTTAAATTTTTTTTTTTTTTTTTTACTTGTTTTAAAAAAAAAAATTTAAATTGAATTTTTTTTTTTTTTTTTTAATTTAATTTTTTAATTTAAAATATAGTTTGTTTTGTTTTTTTTTTTTTTAAATTTTATTATTATTAATTTTTAATATATATGTATATTTTTTATTTGATTTTATTTTTATTTTTTGTTTTTTATTTTTATTTTTTGTAATTTTTAATATTTTTATTTTAATTTGATTTTTTTTAATTTTTTTCTAATTTCAAAAAATTTAAAATTTTTTTTTAATTCAATTTTTTTAATCTTAAATTCAATTTGTTTATTTTTTTTAAATTTTTATATTTAATATTATAGATTACTTATTTTTTAAAATTTAAAATTTAAAATTTATTTATTAATTTTTTTTAATTTTAATTTATTTAATTGTTTTTTTTAATTTTTTAGTTTATTTAGTTTTTCATTTTCAAAATCTATAAATTGTTTCATTAAAAAAAAAGCACTAAATTTATGTGTATTTGTTTTTTAATTATTTGCATGTGGTTTTTTTCATTTTTTTTTTTGTTTTTTTAATGATAGTTTATTTTTATTTTTATTTTCTTTTTCAATTTTATTTATTTATTTTTTATTTTTTTTATTTTTTAAATTTGTTTTTTTTGTTAATTTTAAAATTTGTATTTTTTTTCTTATTATTATTATTTTTTTAATTTAAATTTAATTTATTTATTTATTTAATTTTTTTTTTAATTTTTAATTTTTAATTTTTAATCTAAATTTTAATTATTTTTATTTTTATTTTTTAATTTTTAATATGGTTTTTTTTAATAAGTTAGAAAAAGATGTTTTTGATGTTTTTCTTTTTTAATTTTTTTGGTCAATTTTTGTTTTTTTTCTTTAAATTATGTGTTTTTTTTTTTTTTTTTTAAAATTTTGTCATTTCCTTTGATATAATTTTCAAATATTTTTGTTTTTTATTTATTTATTTTTGTTTACATTTTTTATTTTTACGAGCTATTTTTGTTTTTTTTTTACATTTTGGCTGGGTTTTTTTTTTTATTGTTTTTATATATATTTTTTAATCTAAGTTTTGTGTTTTATTACCAACATGAAAATCACCACCTAAAAAAGGTTGATGCAGCATCAATACGTTTCAAAATTAGCATGAAAATCACCGCTCTAAAAAAAAAAAGTTGATGCAGCATCAATACATTTCAAAATTAGCATGAAAATCACCACTCTAAAAAAAAAAAGTTGATGCTGCATCAATACATTTCAAAATTAACATGAAATTTACTAACATTTTAAAACAAATATTCATACTTCATAAATAAAAATATTAGAGTGTCAAAAATGTGCACAAAAAAAATGGTGATTCTGCATCACCACTTTTCAAAATCGGGTGTTTTTTATGCTACCAAAAAAAAGTAGGTAACATTGCGGTTCCCTATTTCATCGGTAACATTGTTTTGAGGACTCACAAGAACCCATCTCATTGAGGAGGACTGGTAACATCTTTCTATGTTCTCCTCCCAGGTGTCATAAATACAAAAGTTCTTTAAAAAAATATTGTCTTGTTTATTGGATGCATGGAGAAACTCTTTCTTTTATTTACTGCTTAATGTATTTTAATTCATAGATCTATATTTTTGCAGCATTTATCTTGGTCAACTAATTGCAGATCTAAAGATATTGGTAGCCATATTTGTTGTTAGGGCTGTTTGTTATGCACGGCTAAAGTGAGCCTTTTTCGTATGCTTGTGATTAAGATTCATACTAACAAATGCAACCTTAAAGTCCAAGAAAATGGTTGATTTCCGTCATAAGTACCACATAACTTTGGGACATTCAAGAACTTATTATCCCCAGGGTAATGGGTTAGCTGAATCCTCAAATAAAAGTTTGGTGAATATCATCAAAATTATCTTGGAAGAAAACAATAAATAATGGCATAACAAGTTGGTCAATGCACTTTGGACTGATAGACTTACTACCAAAAAATAAATTGGCATGTCTCCATATCAATTGATCCATGGAATGGATGCAAATTTTCCTTCCTTTTTAGGAGTTCCAGTCATGAAGATCATTCAAGAAATACAAGCTGAACCAAATGATGTACACAGAAGGATCAATCAAGCTATTCAATTACAACAGTCCAGAGAAGTGGTCAATAACAGGACCCAAATTGTTCAAGAAAATATCAAGAAGATTTTGATAGAAGAACAAAGGTTGATGATTTCAATCTAGGTGATAAAGTCTTGAAATGAGATTCTAGAAGAGAAGACAAAGGTAAACATGGAAAATTTGACAACCTTTTGTAAGTTCCTTACATTATTGATGCTTTCAGAGGAAATAATACATATTTCCTTAAGGAGCTAGATGGAACAAAGATAATTGGAGGTTTTGTCAATGGCAGGATGCTGAAGCATTACTTCTCTCAAGAATACAGTTTGATATTTCATCATTGTAAATACCATATTTTTACAGTTTGTGATTTGGATAACTCATTAATAAAGGTTGAAGCCCATGGAGAAGGCCCTAAGCCTAGTTTGATGAGTTGTCATGAAAAATAAAAATAAATCAAATGAAGACTTTGCAAAAAATGGAGTACTCAAGGCTACTGATCTTATGTTCTTGACACTTCACTTGGAGAAGTGCCATCCCAAGTTGGAGCCACTGTTAGGGTCCTATAAATTATAGGATCTCAAGGTGATTGAATATTTTATAATTGCAATTTCATATTGTACATGATTTTCAATATTCAAATGATTTCCAAAAAAATGAAAAAAGAAAAAGAGGGTATATCAAAAAAGAAAGAAAAGAAAAAGAAAACCCCACAAAATAATAACGCTGAAAGTGCTGCAAGTCAAAATGACACTACTGATAAGTTAGTTTGTTCAATTCATACAGTTTAAGCATGATTAAACAAGTTTGAATTTTTGTCAAATATGTTAGAGAATAAAGACTTACCAAACAGTTCAATCTTGGTAAGTCAAAATATAGGTAGAAAGAAAATTGATTCAATAGTGTAATCTGAATCAATTGGAGAAATAAGGACTAGGATAGGATATATTTTCATAAAAAAGAAGAAGAAAGACAATCTAGGTCTGCTAGTTCAAATGCACCTTGCAAGGAAAAAGGTGAAAAAATGTTAGGTTAAAGGAAAAGGTAGGTAGAGGAAGAGGAAGTGATTTTATGGGAAAGGTATTAGAAATTTATCCTAATTTTCATATGGAAGATATTTTTTATAAATTGGATAAAGTTTAAAGGGTTGAGAGTTTATCCTAAGGTTGAAGATTTGATTTGATTTGAAGGATTATCAGGCATTATGGTTGTTTTCCTAAGTTAATATTTTTCCCGCATTTTACATCATTTTCTGACCCCACCCTCCATATGTCACGTCAATATTATTTCCTCGACACTTTGCTTTTCATCTCACCTCATACTTCTTGATTAGATGGCTGATATGACTCTTCGAACCCCCCGCACCATCTGAGAGTTATTGTTGGGGGGTGGGGGGGGGGGGGGGTCCGAATTCAATGGTTTTTGACCCAATCCTACCTCTTACATGGCGGGCACAGAAGCTTTCACACCTCCCTCACCAAACCCGCTCATTATGCACTACCCCCTCCGAAAAGTTGTTTCCCCGATACCATAAACCGCCCTCCCTACCGTTATCATTCCTCCACTCACAATGTGACACCTAATTTGTCTGTTGCACATCCAGTCACCTCCGCTCCTACCTGAATGAGTCTGTTAAGCTAATAAATGGGTTTAACCGTTAATCAACAGACCCATGCCATCGACAACAGGAAAACTAGGTGTTATCACCCAAAAATTTTAGCACACCATTGTGACAAAGTTACAAATTTTCATGGTTCAAAATTGGGTTTATAAGTCAGTTTAGGTTTGGTCAAGGGTAGGTTTTATATTTTTATGGTTTAAATCTCATCCTTAGGTTCAAATGAAGTCCTTTTTAAACTTCTTTCATGTCAAATATTCATTATTTTCATTTTTTTGTCATTTCCTAAAGTTTCAGGTCAAAACTGTTCAATTAGCCAAAAAACCCTATTTTCGTAGCGCTACTCGTTGAAAAAAGTTGTTTTGCGCTATGAAAACACTGATAGTTTCATAGCGCAAACATGAAAAATTGCACTGCAGGTGCTACGAAAGCGCGGATTTACAACTGTCTTGTCAGATGAGCTGGAAAATGTCAGAATCCATTGGGAAAGGCTAAGTTAGTGGTATGATGACTCAGGTAATGATGAAATTCAATGTACTCACCCATGTTTGCAGTCATCATTGTCATTATAGGTTATGAATGAGGCATCATTTAGTTATGAGATGACATTTTAAATTTCAAAATATTTCCTAATTGGTCATTCTTGTTTTCCTTTTGCCTCCATTCGAAATGTTTGAGCTTTGAAGTGATAAACCAGACCTGTGGCCAGTTCATATAAAGGTTTTCTACACCCATATCAAGTGAGGCTGATAAAAATTTATCAAGCGAGGCTATTTTTACATATATTCAAGTGAGGCCGATACAATTTATCAAGCGAGATTGACAGGTTTTCTGAAAAGTATGGAAGAAGACAAGAAAATTCACAGAGGAGGACAGTGCTTAAGGCATGGACCTGAAGATATGAGGTCAATAATTAAAGACCCAGCAGTGATGGAGGTATTCAGAAAAGTAGGTTGCTTACGGTTTTGTGAAAAGTTGCAGGGCTCTCACCCACAGGTATCAAAATATTTTTCCATGAATTTTAATGGAACAACAACTAAGGTTGAGATGCTAAGTGTATTTGTTACACCAAAGACCATTGCTGATGTTACAGTGATACCAAGAGGTCAAGAAACTTGGTTTAAAAGCTTCAAATTTGATATGAAGAAATGCAAAGAATTCATGAAGCCTGAATACAGAGACATGGACCTTAACAATGCTATCCCTAGAGGCTACATCAAAGACACTTATTCAAATATGCTGCTCAACATACAAAAGTATTTTACATGTGAAGGAATATATCACAAGGTTTACTCATATCATTTCAAGTTGCTTTTGCATTTCACTGGTAAGATTTCACTCGATTTTCCTTTTTACTTGCATAGGGGTATTTCAAAAATGGCTGATAAGGTGCAAGCGAAATCTGAAGGGATTGAAACATCCTTGTTTCATCATGGTTTAATGAAGTTATTGATTTTAGATGAACTTCAGAAGATAGGAAGGGATTGGTCATATTTTTTTTTTATAAATGGTTTTGAGGTGGAAACCCTAACCCCTACAATAAACCCTAAAGCTAAAGGAGTTCCATCACCACCAACAACAGAACCAAGTCAACCTGTGGTTGTAAAACCAAAAGAATCTGTAAAACTGAAGCCAAGGAAACAAATTGAGAAAAGGGCAGAGCAGATAAAAATGCTTGATACACCAACTCCATCATCTGCAAAACATAGGTCAAAGGTTTTCAAAGATGCAAAATAGAAACAAGCCGTCAGTAAGCAGGAAATAAAAAGAGTAACTAGAAGCCAAGCAGTGGCATCAAAAGGAAACATAGTTGTTACAAAGGACAACCTAGTAGTAAAGGGAAATCTAGAGGACATTCTTCATGCTATTGACATAGAGGAGACACCCATTGTTCAAGATGAGTTCATTGGGAAAGATGAGCATAAAATAAAAAAGGCCAAGTCTGCCAAAAAGCTAGAGTTCATAGGGGAAGATGCAAATTTCATCTTTCAAGCAAGAAAGCCTATGACTAGGCATGCTATGAAACTAAAGGAAGGCAAAAAGGAAGTTCATAAACCCACTGAGACACCTAAAGCTCCTAAAGAAATTATTGATCTCTCATCACCTACAGTGAAGCCTACAACCAACAAAACAAAGAGGGGAAAAGAAGAAATGACAGAGAAAACAAAGTTGCGGCATCTTAAGGAAAAATTAAGGTTAGCAAATAGGGAAATTACTGTCATGAGAAAGAGGGCTAGGAAGCATAGTTTAAAAGGATGAAGGCACTATGGGAAGGACAAACTGATTCTATTTCTGAAACTCCAAGTATTGCAGAGAAGTTTTTCGAATGGACAGTTCCAGCAATAAAGGAAGCCAAATTTGTCAGAGTAATAAATAATCACTTGATAGCTAGTAATAGAAAACTTAAAGATCAAGTGGAGGACTTGAAGCAACAGCTGAAGTTGATTCAGGATGAGTTAAAGAGCATAGGCATTAAAATAACAATCATTGAAGAGCCAATAGCTAAATCAAGTGCAAATGAATAAGGAACCTCAAGTAAGCTATAATGACTGTGTTTTTACAGTTAATATGGTTTTTAGATGTTGTAGATAGGTGTATTTCAATTTTTTGGCACAACTATAGTTTTAGTTTTTGAATTTTTTTGACAAAATTGCACACTCAGCAGTTTCATAGCGTAGATAGTGTAAAAAGGCAGAAAAGCGCTACAAAAATGCTGTAGCAATTTTTCTGCTTATTTTAATCATTTTTTGAAAGGTTGAAAAGTGAGTTAAGGACTGGAATTGATATGGGAGATGTATTAAAGGGTAAATGAAATGATGCAAGTGGAAAGAAGTCAAAAATTTGAAGAATAAGCGTTAAAATGGAAATGTTATAAAGGCACTGTGAAACTGCTGTGTTTTCGTAGCGCAGTACATTACAACTCTTTTGAATAGCTTTGGAGGCAGTTTTGGACATGACTCTATGCCTATAAAACATGGGACTGTTTCCTATTTTGGTGGAGGTCAGAAATATGGTCATGAAGAGTTGAAGCCCATCATCCAGATTCAACCATAAGACGATACACTTGGAAATGATGTAAATTTGAATAGATAAGGTTGTTATAGATAGAAATAAGTATTTTGAGTCCTTTTTGGGATAAGACTGTTTAAACAGATTAAGTGTTTTTTTGTATTAAATTCCATGTCTTATGGTTATGCAAGGTGGCAGGAGTCAGAAATTCGATGTATCTAGACTAGAGGTAGATCATCTCATGTTGTAAGAGGTCTATTAAAGGCTAGGAGGTCAAATTAGTATGGGTTGGACATTTTTGGCAAAACTGTGCTTATTGTAATTGACTGGTTTTCAGCTAATACAAAGATTTTCTGCTTAACCAGCTTGAGATTTAGAAGGAGTTTTAGTGTGTTCCTATTCCATTTGCATCTCTTTTATTATCCTATTGCAGTGGTTTTTATCTATATTACTCAGAATTCATATTTAGATGCTCTGACTTCCTATATAAATGAAATAACTGTGTTTTTACAGTTTCATATGTATTTATCTCTTGACTAAAACTCTGATATGCCTCAAATTCCATGTTAAGTAGATTCATTGGATTACTGAACTATTTGACTCCATAAGCCCAATGTGTACATGCTAATATGATTCTCAACCTACATCTGTCATTTATCTGTTCATTACTCAAATAGAGTTAGCCATCTATACTTTTATCCAAATCATTAACCCTTGAGAGAGCCCTCTCAGGCTGAGGAGGCTAAGCCTCAGTCAAAAGATTAGGTTTGAAATAGTTACATGAAGTTGAATGATAAAGCAACCTATCAGATCCAATTTTTTGATAACACCAGGAAACCTATAAAATCTAACCTTCCTGCTAGTATCAAATTTTCTGTTATCATCACTGTTTCCCATTCTTTGTTTTTTACAGGTCTTTCACAACCAACTACAGTGTTTCATCCAGGTTCCTGCAATTCCATTACGTCTCTGTGTCGCGCTAACCTACATCACCATCCAATTTAGTTCTTCTGCAACTAGAATCCACCATGCCACCCAATAAGAAAGGTCAGGAACACCCCTTCAATCCCATGATTCACCCTCCGATTGACCTTGATCATGTTAGTTTAGCAGATAAAGACTTCAAAATTCATGAAACATTGTGAGTTCGACTTGTTTGATGTCTATTGCTGGTTAGAATACAAGTCTATAGATGGAGTAGATGATATCTATCTTTGGGACACTAACCTACCTTATTACATCTTCCCCAAAACCCACAGTGCCCTTGATTTCATTAGGAGATGTTGTGCTTGCTACATTCAAAACTAGAGAGCTGTAATTGCTCCCAGTGGTGAAGTTTTGTTCACTACTAACACCCAATTCATCAACCAGATGATGCAAGGACCTTCAATATAAAACTCCACCCCATTTTCCCGAGAAGCCCTCATAAACCTGTACCAAAAGTTAGATTTTGATAAGGCAACTTCAACTCTTGAACTATTCCAAACTGAGAAGACCCCTTTTCCTAAGAAAAATCCCCCGTATCCATCATCTTTATTCCCTGAAAGAAATAAGAAAATAGCCACAGTCCTTGCCTACCTACTAGGATACTACTCTGACCAATGGATTGCTGAGGCAATTATAGGTTTCTTGACTATATTGTCTCCAGATTCTAAGCCCTCTGTCATGTTTGATTTTAGTCAGTTCCTGGCTGATAACATTCATGATTAGTTTTTTGAATTTTCATAGTGAAGGAGTATTTAAATATACTTCTGTCATTATCTATATGTTTATATACTTTCAGGTAGAGAAATTTCAGTTTGAAATGAAGAAAATGGATGAAGATGGACACCCATAGTCTATCATTTTTTGGACCACCTTACTGATGAAGGACCAAGAACAATTCAACTATAAAAATTTTGTTGAACTATTTATAAATCCCACAATGAGTATTCTGAATGGAACAACTGAGCCTAGAATAAGTAAAGAAATCAAGAAAATAATGCAGCTTTCAGACCTGTCCAGAACAATAGATTGGTATTTATACCAAAATTATACAGAGCCGAGGGTATATGGGTGTGAATTGCCACCCTATAAGCTACCAAAATTTTTCCCCATGAGGATTTTTGCCCTCGAATATATTAGAAAATTTTTGAATGCACATGAGGTTCATTTTGTCTCAGCCAAAAAGAAATCACAGTTCAGGATAAATTCTGAGATAGGGCCATTTATTTGCAACAACAAGGTAGTAGGAGAAGAGGCTGATAAGAAACTGAAAGAAATGAAGTTTTATCCTAGATTCACTTGTTATTATGATCCCTTTGGGGTCATTTTGAAATTGAGAGTGGGGAATAAGTCTACACCCTACCTCCATACACAAAGACTAGACATAGAACAATTTAGAAACTAAGCACATTAGGAAGAAAATACTTTGCAAGAGGCATAAGAGTAGGCTATATCCACTTCAGGATTGCAAACACCTATAGTTCAGCAAAAGCAAAGTAAAGAAGAAAAACAAGAAGCAACAAGAAAGAGACAGAGGGAAGAGAAGTCCCCTTCAGTGACATATAATTCCAACAAATATTTCAAGATGACATATAGAAAAAGGGCTAGAATACATATGGACATTAATGAAGGCAAAGAGTAGGGGACCATAATTAATATCCTTGATTCTCTAGGATCATATCCAGTGGGAGGAAAGGCTCTCACTTCTCCTACTACTTCAACTTCTATCCTAAATTAGTAGTAGGCCCTCCAAACAACTTCATCTAGTGCTACTCCAGGGGAAAGAGAGAAAACAATATTTGATACTTTCAGAGAGATCAAACTAAAAAATGGAATCTTGAAAAATAGCACTTACTCCCAATTTTGGAAGTAGAGCTATAGCTCACAAAGTAGACTATTATCTGCCTTCGATTCAGAGAAGGGGAAGATGCATATGGAATTTTTAGAAGCTCAAATTGTGAAACCCAAGGTGGCAGCAGACTAGTAGCAGGGTTCCTTTGAATTCAACATCAAGGACATCCACCCCATCGATCAGATGGAAATGCAAAAACATATAGGAGAAACGATATCTTCCACCTTAACTAAAACAACCATGAATTTGTCTAAGATGCAGGTCTCCTCGGAAAATATATAGTCTTAGCTCAAGATGGAAAAGATCTCTTCAATGTCCAAGGATACAAGGATCAAATCCTTAGAAGATCTGGTGGTGAAGATAGGATATGACCCATCAAATTTGTAGGATGTGGAGGATATTATTAAGAAGAAAAATGTAGATGTTGCAACCTTGAATAAGTAGATGAAGCTGTCAGCTATAAAGGACTAGTTAGCACTTCGCCAAATTCCCAAGGAGGAGGAAGGAATCCCATCAGAGGTAACCACAGACCAAGATTTTGACTTGATAGCTAGCCCTATCAAATTGGAGAGGGCTATCTCCAAAAGGGTCACAACCATGATGACTGGATAAATTAGGCTTTTTAGGCTATATATTGAGTGTAGGGGGTTGTTTTGATTTTATTTTGGTTGGGTTATCAATGGATGAAGAAATTAGGTCAAGGGAGCTAGGTCAGGGAAAATGAGATAGGGTTGCAGGGATCAATGGGGCAAGGTAGGCACAAGGATTATCACTTAAAGATGATTGTGATGGAATGGTTTTATGACTTAAAAGAGGCTAGGAATAGCATGGAAGATGTATTATTCTTAGACAGACGGAAATGGACAAGTTATGATCAATTCCCCAAATTAGAGCATGTACAAGCGTGTGTTATGATTATCAAACTTGAAAGAGATCATACCATATAAATGAAGTGAACATGAATACAATACAATATAACATATGAAACTGAAGAAAAGAAAATGATATACATCAATGCCACAAGTATCCCATAAAATAGCTGCAACTCCTCTTTATTAGCTAGCCAAACTGAGTACAAAAGTTCCTTGATCAACAAGCAAACATACAAATTGATTCTAACCCTTGATTAGTGTGAAGAAAGGGGCTAAATAGACATCAAAAAAAGCTTCACTCATCCTCAGGGGTCGAATCCATGAGGTGAGGAAGAGATACAAAAAATACTGAACTACAAACGGAAGTGTAGGATGGTCCAAGTGACTCACTCCTCAGTACATTCAACTGATTCATTATGATTCAATGATGACTTTTACTTGATGAATCTACCCTAGGAAACTAATCTCAAACATAATTACATTTAACATCATTGATTACATGAGTAGAAACATTATTTGCTGAAGAAAAGTCAAAATTTTAGAGTACCTTGGAAAAAATTAGCAAATTTGTCATTTGCGGTCTCCACTGTGCATTTGCACCCTCTTAGTGTCATTTGTGCCCTCTGTGTTCAGGGCCAATTTTGGCTGACCTGCATGTGTCTAAATCAGGCCCAAGATATCTTGTTGGAATACCTTGCCTATCCTATTTTTGAATATACCTCAAGTTTTGAAAATGGAGGTTATTTTCCCCTTCCAAAAGTCATTCTCCCAAGATTGGTATTTGCGCAGTGCCTAGGTAAAAAAAGGGGTAGAAAGGTGATTTTTGATGCTTTTTTGAGCTTTTCACCTAACAAAACTGCAAACCAAGACTGGAAACATGGTTTCCTGAGATGCATGGGTTATTAGGAATCCAATTATGCCTTTATTCTCCTCAAAAAGTGTCCCAATTATTTGCGTTGTGCCTAGGGCGCTGTGCAAATGCCGAATTTTCTGCTAAAAGCATGTCTCAAAAAACACAGAGATTTCCAGATTTTGACAAAAAGTTAGAAAATGCCTCAAAATTGTTGGAATGGATGATGATGATGTGTCTAATCTCTAAGGGAAGCCTCAGCAAGGATGTCCAACTTCTTTTTCTCCTTCATGGTCAAATCTTCAATTTTGGCATTGGCTCTTTTGAGCTTGGTCAATGCAATTTTCTCCTTCCGTGCCTAGTGTTTGACTTTCCTCTTCAACAAGTCATTATCCTTATTTTCCTTTTCTAGTAGCTTCTCCAAGTGTTGATTGGCTCTTTCAAGCCATGGCTCCCTATTCTTATTGACCACAATAGTAAGCTGCTCATTTAGGGTTAGCTGATCAACAAGCTAAGCTTCCCTTTGCCTCTCTAGAGCTAGAGATCTTTTTAGCCCTCTAGTTCTAGGTCTCTGTCTTGGTATTGGTTCCTCTTCATCATTAAGTAAGCCATACTTCTCCAATGTTTCATTTATCATGGCTTTGGCCTTTTCTGCCTCCCTTTGAGCAGTGAAATAATTAACCTCATCAATGACCTGTTTGGTCTTCAACTGCTCATTTTCTTGCTCAAGGAAGTGTATAACATATCTAGTCCTATCAAGATTAGCCTAAAGCTTCTTAATATTGATATCCTTACCTTTTATGACTGCATTAGTGAAATTTTCATTATTATCCTCATCTAGGTCAGCCAGCTAAAATTCTTGCTCTGTTTCATGAGTGTCTTCCTCATCATGAATGACTGGCTCAATGACCTTTTCTTTACCTTTATCCACCTCCTGTGTTGATGTAGAAGGTGTTATCACAAAAAAAAATGAAACATCATTTAACAATTTTAGATAGATTCATGTGTCAAAAAATTAGGTTTTAGGATTCATTTTTTATGCTTCATCAAGGAAATATTAATTTTTTCTTGTTTAAGTTTACCCTAAGGTCTAGACCCACTCATTTTAAAACTCCCTCATGTCACATCATTCATCACTTTTTTACTTATTTCAATTTCCAAGGTTTTTTGTACCGAAAGTGTCAAATTAGCTAAGAAACCATAGTTTCATAGTGAAACACAGTGTGAAAAGTCACTTTTCGCTATGACACTGCTGATAGTTTTGTAGCGAAAATAGTGATCCGAATGGAAAATGACATCAACTCATGGTATTCATCTACCCATGTTATCCATCTACCCATGGAATTTACCCATGGTATTGTAAATGGCATTGAACCATGGTATTCATCCACCCATGATATTTATTCACCCATGGTATTATAAGTGACCCATGGTATGCATCCACCCATGGTATTCATCCACACATGGGATTTACCCATGGTATTTTAAGTGTTATCTACCCATGGTATTAGCCCATGGTATCCACGTATGGTATTGTATCTCAAAAAAGGATATAAATAACAAGCCTCACTTTGTAAAAGGACAGATTGTCCGCCACAATGTAGCTTCTACAGTTATTCTCTGTTTTAATAAAACAATTTTCTTTGTGGTTTTATTTTCTTTGTGTTTACTCTTTTTTATGGCATTCTAATTTTGTAGATCTTGTCAGATCCATTTCAAATTTTTAGATATTGGGGGCCTCCCCCCAAGATCCGGATCAGTGGTTTCAGATTCAGGTTACGAATCTATGGGAATGAGGGTTTGAAGCAAATTTCAGTGTCAATTTTGGCATCAATCTTCAGCAAACTCCATGAATTTCTTGGGCGGCGAGTTTTCAGATCATATCTGAAACTTTTGATGAAAAATTTACAAAAAAAGACCAGATTTAGATTCCTTGTGAAAAAATACTCAAATTCAAAAAACAAATCGGCCAAATTGGAGTTCGGATGAGGGAGATATCGCTGATTCAAAATCAGCAATGTTGAAGCAATTTTTCTGATGGCAATTCATGGACGGCGGCTCTCCTGTCATTTTTGCAATTTTCAGTGAAAAATTTCAGAATAATGGATATAGATCTGAGCTCCTCTTGCAAAATCACCCAAGTTCAAAAAACAAATCGATCGAATCGGAGTCCGGATGTGGGAGTTATTGTTGATTTAAAATCAACTATTTTTTCAGAAATTTTGTGACGACGAAATAGTTCCAGCGCGAATCTGTGGGTCTAGAGTCTCTAGATAGTGGTTTCAAACACATGAGAAGATGCAGAATGATCATTCCATTTACAAAAACATGTTATAATAAATATTCTGAGTTATATTGACCGAGTTATGCTCATTTTAAATCTGGAGCAACATTCGGAGCGGGTTCCCTTTGGAGACATGCCCTCCCACCCTGCTTTAGTAGGCACCTGCTTCACATTCATCAGTTTGATCATAGCAACGTTCGGCTTGGGTTATTTGGAGACATGCCCTCCCACCCCAAGCTATGTAGACACTTGCTACTTCATCAAAAATCAGCATCACAGTTATGGGTCAACTGCACAAAATCATTTTCATCGAAGTCCATTTGCTAGGCCGCACACTGTTAGTCACACAATTGGTCACAAGCATTACAGGGTATCTCTATCCTCAGATCTTCATTTTTCATCGTTTTGGTTCATCCACAAACCCACACTTCATCGGAGTCCATTTGCTAGGCCGCACACTGTCAATATCATAGTTGGTCACAAGCATTACAGGGTATCTCTATCCTTAGATCTTCGTTCATCACGGTTATGGGTTAACTACACCAAACCCTTCTCTTCAGTGGCTCTTCATATTCAACAAAGGCTTCTTAGGAGGGAACTTCACGCAATGGGGACCATTGCTTCTTAAGAAGGGAGGAATGATTCGAATGGAAAATGGAATCAATTCATGGTATTCATCTACCCATGTTATCCATCTACCCATGGAATTTACCCATGGTATTGTAAATGGAATCGACCCATGGTACTCATCCACCCATGATTTTTATTCACCCATGGTATTATAAGTGACCCATGGTATGCATCCACCCATGGTATTCATCCACACATGGGATTTACCCATGGTATTGTAAGTGTTATCTACCCATGTTATTGGCCCATGGTATCCACCTATGTTATTGTATCTCAAAAAAGGCTATAAATAACAAGCTTCACTTTGTAAAAGGATAAATTGTTTGCCACAATGTAGCTTCTACAGTTATTCTTTGTTTTAATAAAACAAGTTTCTTTGTGGTTTTATTTTCTTTGTGTTCTCTCTTTTTTCTGGCCTTCTAATTTTGCAGATCTTGTTAGATTCATTTCAAATTTTTAGATCTTGGGGGCCTCCCCCCAAGATTTGGATCAAATAGTCAAATTTAAACTAAAATCGGTACTAAAGCTCAATTTTCTGTCTATCTTGTTAGTATAACTGTTAGGTGTCAGAAAATCATTGGGAATGAGTAGGTTAGATGCCATTCGAGTCATGGAGGGATAAATCCAAGGTACATGGTCAGGTCTACAGTCATCATGACCAGTTTAGGTATGCATGAGTCATCATAAGGTCATGAAAAGACATCAAAACTTCAAATCCTTTCCTAATTCAGTGATTTTTTATTTCACATTCCTTCTTGCGTGATATTGAGCTCTAGAGAGCTAGTGCACTAAGCCAAAGCTGTGGCTAGTGATTTTAAAAGGATTACAGTGAGCATCATCAAGTGAGGTTGTAATTCATCAAACGAGGCAGAAAATCATCAAGCGAGGCTGTGAAGACATTGAAGAAACCATGGCAGAGAAAAGAAGGACTAACAATGGTGGCCAATCCCTGAGATATGAACCTACAAACATGAATTTGATTAATGAAGATCCAACAATAGTAGAAGCATTCAGAATAGCTGGTTGCCTACAGTTTTGTGAGAAATTACAGGGTTGTCATACACAGGTGTCCAAGGGGTTTGCTATGAATTTTAGTGGAATAACCACTAAAGTGGGAATGATCAATTTATCCATCAAAACAGAGGTAATTGCTGCTGCTACAAAGATTCCAAGAGGTTAGGATAACTGGTTCAAAGGTTTCAATTTTAACATGGAGCAATGCAAAGAGTTCATGAAGCCCGAGCATACTGAAATGGATCTCACCAATGCTATTCCAAGAAGAAACATAAAAGACAACTATTCAAAATTGCTACTCATTATCCGAAAGTACTTTACTTATGAAGGAAGATACCACAAGGTGTAATCATATAATTTCAAATTACTTCTTCACTTTACTGGTAATATTTCCCTTGATCTGCCTTTTTATTTGCATATAAGTCTATCAAAAATGGTAGATAAGGTCCAGGCAAAGTCTGAGGGGAGTGAGAATTGTTTATTTCATTATGGTTTAATGAAATTATTGGTCTTAGATGAAATTCAAAGGTTAGGCAGAGATTGGTCCTCATTCTTGTTTGTTAGTGGTTTTGAGCTAGATGCCCTTACTCCTTCAATAAATCCTAAACCTAGGAGAATTCCATCACCATTAGCAACAGAACAAAGGGGATCATTAATATCAGAACCTAGTGAGTCTGCAAGAGTAGAACCAAGTGAAAAAATTATGAAGGGGCAAGAGCAAAGGAATAGTCTTGATACACCAAGTGTCCCACCTACAAAACAAAAGTCAAAAGTGGTCAAACTTGCAAAACGAAAAAAAATTGTTAGTAAACAAGGAACCAAAAGGATGACAAGGAGCCAAATAGTGGTTTTAGAAGAGAAAATAATGGCTGTAGAAGATACAACAGAAGATAAGGGAAATCTAGAAGATATTTTACATGCCATTGACATAGAGGAAACTCCTATTGTCCAAGCTGAGTTTATAGAGGAAGGTGGGAAAAAGTTAAAAAAGGATAAATCTAAAAAGAAATTATAATTTGAGGGAGAAGATGCAGGTTTCATGTTCCAAGAAAGAAAGCCTATGACAAGGCATGCTAGGAAGATATTAGTGAACAATAAAGAAGTTAAACCACACACTGACACAACTTAGCCACCCCAAGAGATTATTGACCTTTCATCACCTCCAGAGAAGGATACAGTCAACAAATCAAAGAAGGGAAAAGAGAAGGTGATGGAAAAAATAGAGTTGCAGCTCCTTGAAGAAAAATTGAAATTGGCTAATCATGAAATTGCTGTTATGAAAAGGGAAGCAAAGAAACATGGTGTAGAGAAGACTCAATTTGAAAAAATGAAGGCAATTTGGGAAGAATTGGTTGACACTGTCTCCAAGACTTTGGATAACACACAATAACTCATCAAATGGATCATTCCAGCAAGGAAAGAGGCCAAACATGTCAGGAATATGAACACATAGCTGAAAGCCACCAATAGAAGATTGAAAGACTAGGGTAAAGATCTTCAGGAGAAACTTGAACTAATTCATGAAGAGTTAGAGAAAAAAGGTCTTAAAATGACAGTGCTTGAAGAGCTAATAACTCAACCAATTGTAAATGAGGAAGAAATACCTCCAGGATCATAAGGTGAGTTTGTATATGGTTTTTAAAGGCTAATAACATGTCAGAGACAAGATTTTGGCACTTACAGGATTCAGTTTTCAAAATTACACAAAAAACTGGTTTTTCAACACTTTTCAGAAGTTTCATAGCGTGACTGGGCTTGAAGGGCAGAAAAATGCTACGAAACTACTGTAACTGATATTTTTACTTTTTGAACCAGTTTCGAATGCTATCAATAGGTGAACACTATGCCAAAGGAAAGAATCAAGAATTTTGAGGATAAATGGCATGTTTTGCAGTGATACGAAAGTACGCTATGAAACTACCTTACTTTCGTAGCGTATTGTGTTTCAACCTTTTTAGAAAGTTTTGGAGCATATTTGGACATCTAGCGATTATTGAAGGGTTAAAGACCATGACAAGAAATTATTTAGCACTCAAGGACCATGAATTGAAAAAAAACTGATAGCCAAAGTATTCATGGAAGAAGAAGACCATTTGCCTAAAAAACAGGGTTTTGTTTCCTAGTTTTGAGGAGGTCAGTTAAGTGGTCATAAAGTGATGAGTCCCATAATCTCAATTCGAATATGTGAAAGCATAATTTTAAAAGAATGTATTTTCTTTAGTAGATAAGGTTGTTAAAGGCAATAATGAGTAGTTTGAGCCCTATTAGGAAAATGATTATCAAGTAGGATAGGTGTCTGTTTATCATTAAGTTGATGTTTTATGGTTATGCAAGGTGTCATTAGGCAAAAATTCGATGAATCTAGCCAAGAGGTAGATCATATCATAATGTAACAAGTCTATTAAAGGCCACGAGGTTGAATTTGTCAAGGGTTGGAGATTTTTGGAAAAATTGTAGCTTATTGTAAATTGACTGTTTTAGTAATACAGAGATTTGTTACTTGACCAACCTGAGATTTTGAATGAGTTTTTAGTGCTTACCTATATTATCTATACCTTTTATGTATCCCATCTGTAGTGGTTTTCATTTATAATACTCATAATTCATTCATGCAATGCTCTGACTTCCTTTATAGATGAATTGATTGTGTATTTTCTTGTTTCATGTGTGTGTGTCCTATTACTAAAAACTCTTATCTGCCTCATCTTCCATGTCAAGTGAACTCACTAAATCACTGAAGATGTTGACTCCATAAGCCCAATGTTTACATATTGATATGATTTTCAACCTACAGTCATAATAAGAAAGTTATTTCCTAAACAGAGTTAGCCATCTACATCTTTATTCAATATCATTAACCCTTGAAAGAGCTCTCTTAGACTGAGGAGGCTAAGCCTCAGTCACAATATTGGTTTGAAACAGTTACATGAGATTCTCCGATTAGCAGCCTATAAAAAACAATTTTGTGATAACATTTTGGTGCGTTTTCCGGGAGCCTGAAGGTTATACTTTCCCGAAACTTTGAAGATGAACTTCTGAAGGTAGCAGGAGCTCAGAAGTTGATCGAGCCTGCATATACCTTGGTGAATCCATTCAAAATTCATATGATCAAAGGTGGCTTCGAGAAGGAGATACATGAGGAGTAATCGTGACCCAGACCCACCTAACATTGTGGACAATCCAAACACCATCTCCAGAGGTAGTTAAGGCATTTCTGAAATATCAGGTACTCCATTACATACAAAATCCTTGTCCTCTGAAGTTTTAAGAAGTCCTGAAGATAAAATATTTGATGATAAAATTTAGGAAGTCTTGTTTAGGTCTGAACGTGAAAATTAATTAACTGAAATTGTCTTAGACCTACATAGGAGAGGTATTGATACCTCAGCCTTAGTAAGACAGAAAGATAAAGAAGATTTCTGGGAAGCAGTCACTTCTGAGTTGCTATTGGAAAGAGAGTCTTTAGAGAGGTTGAAGGAACTTGACCCTTTCGAAATCTTGTTGTGAACTAAAACTGGTTTTCCTCTTCCTAATTGGAGTTCAATTGTTAGTGGACAAAAAATACCAAACAACCCTCCTCCTAACAGTTCCTCTTCCTCCATTGCTGATGTCCCTAAAAATACCACGGTCCCATTCACCATGGCCGGAAATGTACCTCCTCCACTTGCTGCACCTGCTAGATATGCCCCTCTTTTTCTTCCAACTGTCCTACATGCCCTTCCTAATAAATACTATGCTATAATAAAAACTGGGGAAGTGATGAAGAGATTACAACAGAAGAACATGTGGACCAATTTAATGATTTTATAGACAGGGAGGAGGTTGACCATGAGGATGTCATGTTTAGATTGCTTGCTCAGAGCTTTATTGGTGAAGTTAGGAATTGGTTCAAAGCCCTTACTCTTGGAAGCATTCATAATTGGAATGAACTTGAAGATAACATATTGAGGAAGTGGGGAAATAGAACCAATCCTGTACAAACCCTCACTAAGTACAATAGTTTGGGAAGAGATGTTGATGAAACTATCCAAAACTTTTCAAAAAGATTTAACAAGGTTTATGACTCTATTCCTGCCCATTTAAAACCTCCACAAACCTTAGCTCAGATGAGATATGCTGAAGCTTTTGATTATGAATTTTTTATACTGCTAAGAGAAAGAGAATCCCCTTCACTTGTTGAAATGTAGAATGATGTAGTGAAGGTGGAGGTTAATATGATAGCAACATAAAAGTCCAATATGGGTAAGACTAAGTTGAAAGAAGAAGATAAGCCTTATACCTCTGATGAAAAATTTGATTCAATGATGAAGACAATGGAAAATTTGATGGATAGGCTGGCCCTTGGGAATTTTTTTGCTCCTCCTGCACAACATGAGCCTTAGTTTAGAAATATTCAGTTCAGAAGACCTCAAAATCAGCAAAGGCCAAGGGAAAATAGAAATCAACAGCTTGACCCTCTAGTGAGACCTCATTTTTAGCAGATTTTAGTTGATGAAGATGATGAACCTGAAATTCCAGAAGAGTCCATTCATTGTCTAGATGAAGAAATGTCTAGAATTTTCTTGACTAATGAGGAACATGATGATTCAAATCAAAGTGATCATGAAGAGGAACCATCTGATTATTTTAAGGGGTATCAGCATGCAATTTTTGAGATGCAGAAACAATACAATCTCAGAAATAGAAATGTTCCAATCATTGCAAAAAAAGCACAACCTAAGAAAGATGCCCCCAAAGCTGTTGAAGCTAAGAAAGATATCCCCAAAGCTACTGAAGGTAAGAAAGATACACCTCCTCCTCCTCCTATCAAAGAAACTGAAAAATTTGCTTCTATTTTCAGTCTGGAGAGTGAAATTTCTAAGATTAAAATACTAGTACATTTTGGAGAGATTCTTAAGGTAAATGAATATAGAAACAAGATTTTGAAAATTCAAAATTCACATCTAGGAGCTGTTGATATTTTAAATATTCAAGAGGATTATCCAACCATATACTTGGGTCCAACATTAGAAGATGAGCAGAATGAGGAGGTGCCTCATTTTTATGTTAGCCTTAGCATTCATGACATGAAATTGCATAATGCCATGTTGGATTCAGGGGCCTCTCACAATCTTATGCCCTAAGTAATCATGGAGAGGATGGGGTTAGAAATTACTAGACCATATAAGGACTTGTTTTCTTTTGATTCAAAAAGAGTTCAGTGCATTGGTTTAATTAAAGAGGTTGTTGTTGGTCTTACACAAGTCCTTGCCAAGACAATGGTCATGGACATTGTGGTAGTAGACATTCCGCCAAAATTTGGTATGCTATTATCAAGGTCATGGGCAGAAAAAATCAAAGGCACAATGCAGATGGAACTTAAATATGCCACCATTCCTATTTTTGGTGAGAAAAGGAGACTATATAGAGAGACAAGAATGGATTACATGGTGAGTAGTGAAGATAAACTTAAGCAATTTCAAATTTATGCTCTTGATACTGAACTTGGATCTGCTATTCTTTTCAATGAGTTGAATGATGAAGTAGAGAATGGAAATATGGCAGAAAATAAACAATGTGCAATTCAGTAGTCAGAAAATCAATAAGCAAAAGATCAACAAATCAGTGATGAGAAGGCGGAAGGTTGGTGGTTGTTGCACTTTGATGGACCAGCAGGAAGAGAGGGGGCAGGAGCCGGGATTTGGATCACAAGTCCAAATGATGAAATTAAGTTCTTTTCTTACAAACTAAATTTTGATTGCACAAATAACATGGCTAAGTATGAATCTTTGATTTTGGGCTTAGAAGTTTTGTAAAGAATGGGTGCTCAAAAGGTTTTTGTTTGTGGATATTCTGAATCAGTAATTAAAAAAATTGAAGGTGTGTATCAAACAAAAGATATGAGAATGAGGGCATACAGAAACTTAGTTATGGACATGTTGGAAAATTTCCAAGAACATTCATTCATTGTTATGGATTGGGACCAAAACTCCATTGTTGACTCCCTACATGTCTCCGCAAGTATTTTCATCATTCCCATACATTCCACTGAAAAATATGAGGTTGAGGTTCACCATAGACTAGGTATCCCTAATAACATTATCCATTGGAAAGTCTTTGAGGATGAACAACAAGTTAATAAATTTATTGAGCTGAAAGAAGAGTTTGAAAATATACAATTTGATTAGAAAAACATGCTTGCTGAATCTATGGGAAATTCTAAAGTGTTACAGCTGAAGAATAATTCTATACCTAAAGGCCTCATACCCCTTGAGAAGCTTTTTGATCAGAATAATGTGTTCAAATCTCCTAGGATACAAGCTGATGATGAAGAGGTAGAGAGTTGTAACCTTGGTACAGTAGCTATGCCAAAAATGATTAAACTTTAAAATTTTCTTTTAGTTGATATGAAGCACATATATATTGAGATGATGAAGAGGTTCATAGACATTTTTTCTTGGATTTATGCTAATTTGAAGAAGTATGACCCTACTATCATTCATCATACTATTCCCATTAAAGAAAATGAAAATCCTTTCAAGAAGAAGTTGAGGAGGATTAATCCACTTCTCATGCCTTTGATTGAGAAGGAAATCAAGAAAATATTTGATGCCAAAATCATTGTTCCAATCAGATTCTCAAAGTGGCTTGTAAACTTGGTTCTAGTCAGAAAAAAGGAGTGGAGAAATCAGAATATGCATTGACTTCAGAAACTTGAACAAAGCCTCTCTGAAGGACAACTACCCTCTCCCAAAGATGGATCAAATTTTGCAGAACATTGTTGGTTCCCAAAGGATGTATATGCTTGATGGTTTTTTAGGTTATAATCAGATACTTGTGCATCCGAATGATAAAAAAAAAAACAACCTTTGCTACACCATGGGGTACATTAATGTATACCAAGATTCCATTTGGTATCATGAATGTAGGAGCTACCTTTAAGAGGGCAATGAATATTTCTTTTGTTGAAGAGAAGGACAGGATGGTGATTGTTTATCTTGATGACATAACAGTCTTCTTAAGGAGGGAAGAAGATCACTTGAAGCACCTAGGAAAAATTCTGCTGAAATGTAGAAGGTTTGGCATTTCTCTCAATCCCACCAAAAGTGTTTTTGCTTTAACTTCAGGTAAATTACTTGGACACATTATTTATAAAGATGGGATTAAGATTGATCCAAACAGGGTCAATGCAATTCAGAAAGTGGATTTTCCTAGAAGAAGAAAGGAGATTCAATCTTTCCTTGCAAAGGTAAATTTTGTTAGGAGGTTTATTCCTAATTTTGCTGAGATTGTAAAGGACATAAAAAGGATGCTAAAGAAAGGAGTTGACATCAAGTAGAAAATAGAGGCAAAGCACTCTTTTGAGGAGATAAAAAAGGAGCTTACCCAAGCACCTGTTAGCTCCCTATACTTAGCAAGATTGGCAAAGTCTAACTACAAAGAGAACACTATTTCAACCACTTTAGGATTCTAGGATCTAGCCCTCCTGAATCCGGAGAGGGATCTCTCCAATAAAGTGCAAAGATTTATTTATCTTTAAAGGTTTTGGGTAATGATATTAGGCTAGTTATGAAGGCCAAGGTTTTTGTTTGTTTTTGGATGATTGAGCATGATTCTTATTTGAGTGGAAAGTCCTAAATGGAAATAGTTTCAAAGGTGTGAAGTTGCAAGCAATCAGAACAAGTTTCGGCTAAAAAGATAGATATAACGCTGGTTTTTAGTCCATTGGGCTATGGATTCATAATAGGATTTAATTGAAACAACAAGGTTCAAGAGTGGTCCATGGGGCAAGTCATCTATGTCTAAGGATCTCTTTAAAGTTGACTTTATGGAATGAAATGATACAACAAGAAGGAAAAGTAAACAAATGAAGAACAAAGAGCAGCCTAAGATCAAGTAAGTACTTTGAAACTATCCTGCTTTCGGCATACACTTAAGAAAGAGATAAAAGAAATCTAAGATCTGGTAAGTGCTTCGAAACTAGCCAGATTTTGATCCACTTTTAACAGAAAAACATTTAAACACAAAGGGAAACTTTAAAAGCAATTGTTGGAGAAGAAACTAGAGGACAGGGCTCACCATAAAGTTCCCTATCTCTGCTTTATTTAGTAAAATTTCAAGACAAACACATAAGATAAAAAAGAATGGTCTAAGATCAGGTAAGGAATTTTAACCTAGCCTGCTTTCAACACACTCTTAGGGAAACTTTTAGCTAGTTTTTGGGGATAAAACTAAAGGAAAGGGCTCACCATTACTTCCTTAGTTCATCTCTACTTAACATAAACTGAAAATAACATTAGGAACAATATTTAGCTCAGACAGTAGGACGAGGGAACACCAACATTCCTAACTGCTTAAACTGAATTAAATCATTCCTAAACAACACAATTTGGAAGAAAACATAAAGATAAATCTTATCAGTCAGAGAAGGGTACTGATAAACAGTAAATCCTAACTCTATGCTTGTTGTGCTTTATCAGAGAAGATGGACAAAGTGAAAACAGAAATAAAATAACAATTTACAATAAGAAATAACATCACCGTCGACATAGAATAGGATCCCATAAATCAACTTGTATTGATGCTTCAAACCAGTTACAATCTTCAAGTCCAGTGTTTCAGTTCAGCAATCATCTTCACTTCTCAGCCTATCTTATTTAATCACAAACAGAGCTTCAAGAGACCGTGAACACTATTTACAAGTAGAAGTTTTAAGCTCAAGTATATTTCAAAGTTTTGCAACCAATGTTTACAATGAACTCCTAAATAGGATTTTATAGAAGGATGAGGAGGTCCCAAGAGTAAAGATCTAAGGGTTCAATTAATACAGTTAATGCTTCTCGGCCTTTGAGGGGCTCAATGGAGAAGTTTATAGATATTTTCCTGTATTAATCGGTTTACATTAAGTATTTAAGCTTCGTGGTATGATTTGGTTGACTTTGAGGCTCTGTGTCATCTCTATAGTAACTCAGCAGATATTTTGCAATAAGTTCTTCGACTGAATTAACTGTTCAGCTGTCGTGAGGAAAATATCCTTTGTTCTGGTCATTACTCGACCCTCTGTTGAATGCTTTGAGGCTACATGTGGCATTAGGTAGCTGAGAGGAATCAATTTTCCCCTTATGTGGCAGTGGAGGCATCCTCTGTTTTCCAGATATCTTTGATTTGTCTTTAATCATGTTTTAATTCAAAGGATTAGGCTTTTGATTTTCAATATTAGCCATAATCCTCCAAAAATGTGAAAACAATCTTCAATCCTTCATTTTTGGCTTGATTTAATCTTCAACATTGATACTCTTTTGTTTGATTTAATTCTCTGTGTCTTGTTGATGTGCAGGTATACAGAGGGTCCATATATCATCAATGCCCATGAAGCATTGACGAAACATGGCATTGAACCCTGGGGATGGCTTCTCTTTTGTGAACAAAATGTGTGGGGATTGTCACCCTCGGCCTTTGGGTTTTCTTTTAATAACATGGAAAAACCATTAAAACCTAAAAAACACAAAAAACAATTAAGAAATCCTACATTATTGGGTAAAACTTCTTAGGAGGTTGCAGTTAGGAGCGTGGCCATCACATGAGGGCATCCAACGGTGGAGATTCACTGCAGAGGTGAAAAGGAGGCGACCTGGAAGATGCAGTGGAAATTTTAAGTTAGGGCCATTGATCTTGCAGAGATCAATGTTCGGGAGCGATTGTAATGATATAACGCGAAGGGGTCACATTATAATTACAATAAGTAGAAATTCGAAGAAACACAAAGGAAAAAGGGGAAAAATTCCTTTGGTGGAGGAAAACTGTTAAGAATTTAAATTGGGTTTTTGGGATGATCATGGGCCGTCGGATGAGATCAGGCCACGAGATCAACGACGGAGAAAATCTCCGACCAATGAACGAGCGAGGACCATATTATAAAAAATCAAAATTTGAATGGAAAAAACAAAGGTTTATGTATCGGGCGGGTGATATATAGGAAATGGAGCCCAGTTGTGGGGCCTGTGGTTTATAGGGAAAAAAAAAGGCTTGGGGCTTATACATAGAAAGGGCCAATCGGGATCGGGACCTCGGAGTGGGCTTTTCAATCTACCCATTTTGAATTTATCCGATGTGATTAGCGCTTTGGGACCTTAAATCTTGGTCCTTGTTGGGTTTGTGTTATATTCTTTCCACGACTAGCCCCACACGCTGTACGTTGTGCCGGGCGCAGCAGGGGGGTCATAGGGGCGGCGGCAGCCCCCACTATCGGGTTCCGGGGTAGCGCCCCGGCGAAATTTGTTTTGGTATGCGGTCCCACTCATATGTGGACCCACCCATGTTTTGTGCATGAGTTTGCACATGGTTTTGGGGTACGATGGTTTTCGACCCTTGGAATTTTGTAGATCCGGTCAAGGGAACTACGGTTATGTTCTATTCCAGGGTTAATGGATTGGGGTTTATGTATGCTTCGACATATATATATATGTGTTGTAACACTAAAAGGAATATAATGAAAAATCAATCTGGTCATCCCAATTCGGGATCCAGGGGAAAATCTCTGTGTTTATCTGTTTTATGTTTTATGCTCTCGCTATTATTTATTTTCTGTTATAAGATTCGTGTGTAGATAATTTCTGTTCAGGGTTAAAACCTACATTTGGTATCAGAGCTGTTTCGGCGTCAAGGGGACGCCTTTGCTGCTGAGGGTTTTTAGTTCGGGCCTGAGGTAGACCCTATTCAGTGGGAGATCTGTGGGATCGACTCTTGCGGTGAAAGAAGATGGCAAGCGGTGGAAAGATAGAGATCGATAAATTTAATGGTCAGAGTTTTGAGTTGTGGAAGCTCAAGATGGAGGATCTGCTGGTGGATAAAGATCAGTGGATCGCGGTAGATCTAGGTACTAAACTAATGGCAATGTCAGATGAAGACTGGAAGAAACTGGATCAGAAGGCTAAAAGCACAATACGGTTGTGTGTATCAGATTCAGTGTTGTTGAATGTATTTGGGGAAGCTACGGCGAAGAATTTGTGGGAAAAACTTGGGACTTTGTACCAATCTAAGTCTCTGGTGAATAAGTTGTTCCTACAGAAAAAGCTGTATAACCTGAGGATGAAGGATGGAGACTCAGTGACAGAGCATCTGAATGCCTTCAATACCGTGGTAAGTCAGCTGTCGTCTGTTGATATTAAAATCTCAGATGAAGATAAGTGCATCAGTTTGTTGTGCTCTCTACCAGACTCGTGGGACAGTCTGGTTATTGCAATAGGTAGCAATACAACTACCTTGAATTTTGATGACATTGTCTCAGCCTTGCTGTCGGAGGAAATGAGACGGAGAAATATGGAGGGTCGGAATGGAGATGCCTTATCTGTACGAGGAAGGTCCCAGAACAGAAACAAGAATAAGGTTTCGAGTGGGAGATCTAAATCTAGAGGGAGATCTAAATCTCCTGGAAATTTTGTAAAGGTGTGCTGGAAATGCGGAAAGGAAGGACACTACAAAAAGGAATGTAGATCTAAAGCTCCTGAGAAAGGAAAGGGATCTGATGAAGCTCCTTCTGCAGAGGCAAAAACCACCTTGGATGAAGGTGGAGATGTGTATTTGGCTTCTTCTTCAAATACTCATGTAGATCATGAGTCATGGTTGATTGACTCAGGTGCATCCTTTCACTTCACTCCCCATAGGGAGTGGTTCTGCGAGTATGAGAAATATGATGGTGGTGATGTCTTCCTAGGGGATGATAGGAAGGCGAGAATCATCGGACGTGGAAAAGTCAAGCTGAAGCTGCAAGGTGGAAGGATTAGAACACTTCCTAGTGTTCTGCATATACTTGCATTGGCCAGAAATCTGATTTTTGTAAGCAAGATGGATGATGTAGGTGTAAAAATAGTGTTCGAGAAAGATGCTTGAAAGATGGTTCGGGGAGCACTGGTATTAATGCGAGGAGTTCGGACTGGAACTCTGTACAAGCTACAAGGTAGCACTATTACTGATGGGTGTAACAATTATGTGGTTCCTGAAAATGGAGCGGAAAGCTTAGCTGTCTCTGGAGAAAAGACCATGCTATGGCATCAAAGGTTTGGACATATTGGAGAAAAGGGCCTTCAGATACTACATAGAAATGGTATGGTAGAAGGTATGTCAAATTGTTCTCTGGATTTCGATTTCTGTGAACATTGTGTATATGGGAAGCAGAATCGGGTGAGGTTTCCTTCTGGTGCTAAGAGGGCAAACAAGATATTAGAACTTGTGCACAGTGATGTGTTTGGACCTGTGTCAGTTCCATAACTGGGAAAGTCTGTGTACTATGTTTCATTCATAGATGACTTCTCAAGGAATACCTGGATATATTTCTTGAGGAAGAAATCTGAAGTCTTTGACAAATTTAAAGAATTTAAGGCTCTGGTGGAAAACCAGACAGAGAAGAAGATAAAGGCGTTGAGGACAGATAATGGTGGGGAGTTCTGCAAGAAGGAATTTGAAGAGTTCCGTAAGAAGTGTGGTATAGCACGGCAGAAGACTACTACATACACACCTCAGCAAAATGGAGTTACAGAAAGAATGAATAGAACACTGATGGAAAAGGCAAGAAGCATGCTCAGTGGTACCGGGTTAGGACAAGAATTCTGGGCAGAGGCAGTGGAGACTGCATGTTACTTAGTTAACATATCACCTTCATCAGCGTTGGAGGATAAGACCCCACATGAGGTATGGACTGGTAAGAAACCCTCTATTTCACATCTAAGGGTATTTGGATGTGATGTATATGTACATGTTCCAAAGGAGAAAAGGACCAAGTTGGATAATAAATCTGAAAGGTGCATCTTTATTGGGTATAAGGATGGTTTAAAGGGTTACAAGCTTTGGAACCCAGAAACAAGGAAGGTTGTGTATAGCCGAGATGTGGTGTTTAGAGAAGTGAAAGATGTTGTTAAACATCAAGTCCTACCAAAGGAACCCGAGAAGATAGAGTTTGAGCTAAAGGAGGATGAATCAGACTCTACAACAGAAGAAGACTCAGAAGATGAAGAGCCACAAACTCCAGCTTTGAGAAGATCAGTTCGGGAAAGAAGGCAACTAGAAAGGTATAGTCCATCTGCTTTCTGTTCAGGTTTTGCCTTAACTATAACTGATGATGAACCCAGAACTGTCAGGGAGGCAGTAGATTCAGAGGATGGAAAACTATGGAAGGAGGCCATGGTTGATGAAATGGCATCCTTGCACAAAAATAATGCATGGGATCTGGTGGAGTTGCCGGCTGGAAGGAAGCCCATTGGGAGCAAATGGGTGTTTAAGAAGAAGACGAATGTAGAAGGCAAGGTGGAGAAATACAAAGCTCGGTTGGTAGCGAAAGGTTATTCCCAGGTGCCGGGAATTGATTTTGGTGATATTTTTTCTCCTGTTGCCAAGGTTACTTCTATTAGATTACTTTTATCTGTTGCTGCTGCATTTGATTTTGAGATAGAACAGATGGATGTGAAGACATATTTTCTTCACGGGGATCTAGAAGAGGAGATATACATGAAGCAACCTGAAGGCTTTATGGTGAAGGGTAAGAAAGAACTGGTATGCAAGTTGAAGAAGTCTCTGTATGGGTTAAAACAGTCACCAAGGATGTGGTATCAGAAATTTGATACCTATATACGGGGACTTGGCTTCACTAGGAGCAAGGAGGATCACTGTGTTTATTTTAAATTAATTGGTGACCGTGTTATTTATTTGGTCTTGTATGTGGATGATATGTTGTTGATTGGAAATGACAAAGAAATTATGCAAGATTTGAAGACCCAACTGTTCTCCAAATTCGACATGAAGGATCTTGGTGCTGCAAACTATATTTTGGGCATGGAAATTAAGAGAGATCGGGCAAAGAGGAAGCTCTGGTTAAACCAGAGGAAGTATGTCGAGACTATATTGCAGAGGTTCAATATGCAGGATAGTAAACCGATGAGTGTTCCTATTCCTGTAGGTGCAAAGCTGTCTGCTGAACAGTGTCCCAAGACACAAGAAGAAGAGGAGGATATGTCTCGTGTTCCATATGCAAGTGCAGTGGGTAGCCTGATGTATGCAATGGTCTGTACTAGACCAGACATTGCACACGCAGTGGGAGTATTGAGCAGGTTTATGTCAAACCCAGGGAAGGAGCATTGGACAGCAGTGAAGCGGGTTTTCAGATATTTACGTGGCACTAGTGATTATGGCTTGTGCTACCAGGGAAGACCAGGATTGGAAAGAATGTTGGACATTCGTGGTTTTGTTGATGCAAACTGGGCTAGAGATCTGGACCAAAGAAGATCTACAAGTGGGTATGTGTTTAGCCTATTTGGAGGTGCAGTCAGTTGGATGAGTAAAAGACAGTCTGTAGTGGCACTTTCAACTACAGAGGCATAATACATAGCAGCCACTCATGCAAGCAAGGAAGCAGTTTGGTTGCAGAGATTGTGTTCAAGTATGGGGTTGGTACAGCAAGCTATAAGGATAGACTGTGATAGCCAAAGTGCAATTTTCTTTGCTAAGAACCCTGCTTATCATTCAAAGACAAAGCACATTGATGTTCAATATCACTTTGTTAGAGATATGGTTGAGGCTAAAAGGGTGTTGCTAGTAAAGGTGGACACTTTGAAGAATGTTGTAGATGCATTGACGAAGTCTGTGAGCACTAAGAAGTTCTCTTGGTGTAGAGAAAAAATGGGTGTTGAAGAATTGGCCCAATGACTAAGATCTCCTGTGGAAAGAAAACAACAAGTGGAAGAATGTTGGGTTTGTGTTATATTCTTTCCACGACTAGCCCCACACACTATACGTTGTGCCGGGCGCAGCAGGGGATTCACAGGGGGGGGCGGCAGCCCCCCCTGTCGGGGTCCGGGGCAGCGCCCTGGCGAAATTTTTTTTGGTATGCGGTCTCACTCATATGTGGACCCACCCATGTTTTTTGCATGAGTTTGCACATGGTTTTGGGGTACGATGGTTTTCGACCCCTGGAATTTTGTAGATCCTATCAAGGGAACTACGGTTATGTTCTAATCCATGGTTAATGGATTGGGGTTTATGTATGCTTCGGCATGTATATATATGTGTTGTAACACTAAAAGGAATATAATGAAAAATCAAGCTGGTCGTCCCAATTTGGGATCCAAGGGAAAATCTCTGTGTTTATCTGTTTTATGTTTTATGCTCTCGCTATTGTTCTGTTATAAGATTCGTGTGTAGATAATTTCTGTTCAGGGTTAAAACCTATAGTCTCGGGCATAGGTTTATATGGAGAGAAGCAGAAGGCGGGGGTTTATACAATGGGGCTCAATCGCATCGGAACAATGATGCGGGACTTTTCAATCTACCCATTTTCATTAAAAAACATTGTTTTGGCGGGTTTTAGACCATGTTGTCGACAGATATTGTCGCTGCTAGAGACAGCCTAGAGTTGCCATAGACCAGTGCCTACGACATCTTATCATAGCAAGGAGCACATAATATAACTTGGGTGTCAATCCAAAAGGCTCTCCTGCTATCTCTTGTAAAACAAGGAAATGGATTTAAATGGGACCAGAACTTACAGAAACTGCCACAGGGAAAGTAATGCTGCAGAGACAAGATGCAAAGCTCTAACACAAAAGCATCAGACAGTTAAGAGACAATTTACTGTAGAGAGGTCCGATTCAAGTAATATGCCACAGAAATCAAATATCAGAAGGTGTATGCAGTGAAAGAAATATAAGAAGATATTAGTTAACTTTGGCCTAATACCCAGATACACAACAGAACCACATATGGACTTATCATTCTAAGAATCCATACATGACAATGGCATTTTAAAAGCACCCTCCCAAAGTAGCTAATATAGTAGAAAGATGGATGAAATGAAAATGGAACAGTATATCATGCCTGAGCCATATTTAAAGCGCTTGACTGATCCAAGTATGGGTATCAATTAGGATAAATCCTTACCTAAAATCAGTGAGCCACTCGCATTCCAATACATGATAAAAGAAAATGGGTGAAATGAAATGTTGTATTAAACACATAAAAGGAAGTTACATACTGTGGGATACCAAAGACCAGAATCCTCTAATACATATAGAACTCCTCCTCACTGATACCCTACGGGCTCTGAGCCTTCATACAAGAGCTTATACAAAATGTATACAAAAATTCCTTTCACTGCACAATTCTCTGATAAAAATCTGGAACCCTGGATAATTCGTTCCTCTTGGTTTTTAGAGATGTAGAAGAGGAGAGACTGATAAAAGAAGTAGGTGAAAACAATTAATTGTTTCATTAAAATGAAATGTCGGAAACATTCGCACCCAAGCTACTGAATGACTAGGTAATATTATCTATACTTGATCACCTGCTTGCAGAAATAAATGCACTGGGAAGAAAATCTCTTCAGGAACCCAGTATAGAGATACATCCACCTGAACATTTTGTCCTTTCCTGAAGAAAATATGGCTGAAATAAAACCTTGAAAGCATTGCTTCTTGTGCTTTGTACTCTCTGTCTTCCAACTTTGAATTGGGATTTAAATTCTTCAGTGTCGGACACTGCATTCCTTGATTTTTCATTGATATTTCTTCGATGCTCCATTAATTTCTCCATCTGCTCGATTTGTGTTTTGAATGGCTCCGGAGGGTCGGATAGATTTTGAACCCTGCTGCTTTAATGAGAGTCATGTCACATCAACTACCCAAGGATTTCCTTCATAAATTCCTCCTCTACAAGCCGATCCTTGGATGCGTCTTCGACTTCTGTAATGGAGGCAAAGATTAATGGTGATTTCTCGTCGCGGAAACCTACAAAACCCACAAACATGTTAAAGAAAACCGGACACAGGGACGATGATGTGACGGGATCCATGGACATGGTGGTGCAGACCCGTCGCAATGGTGAAATGGGGGGGGGGGGGGGGTCGAATGTAAGTGATGCTGCAGACATGGCGGATCGGTGGAATGATGCAGGTTAGCGGAGGCTTTTAACGTGAAACATTACAATATAACCTATGAATGGAATAAATGCATGGTGGAGGAAAATGCGATGAACACGTGGAGTAAGTAACGTGGGGGAAACTTGGTCAACAGTCGGTCATACAAATGATCTGGGCCATACGATCACATGACGAGATGAACGGTCCATAAAGCGTTGAAGAGCGATGGAGTGGTGGGCCTGGGACACTGTACGCCTAGATTAACATCCGTGCAACTTTGAAAAGCGACCACTGTTGGATGAGGGCTTATAGATCTGACGGTTAGCATGAATTTTGCTATGCGTCCTGGATCGAGCATTAACACGCGAAATAGGGCGGTATTGAGGTCGTACTTGGGGACGCGTGGTGCATAACGTGTGGAATTGCTGCGTTTTGAGGAAAACTGCCATCCCTTCAAAAGTGGTGCGGGGAAAACAAGTTGGTTTTTGAGCAGTGGTTTTAGGGCGCGGGGACCACAAAGGAAATGCACTATGGTGCGTTGATCTCTGTTTAATCGGACGGCTCAGAGTGCACCCAATGGCCCTATATGGTAAGTGCCTTTGGGACTAGCGCTCGGTTCTAAGCCCTGATCACGTGGACAATAAGATTTCGGGGGCTAGGAATGAAAGGGGCTGGACCTCTTATGACTTCGAATGCGTATTTGTGCCTTTTCTCATGCATTTCAGGGGGCAGGAAAGGTAACGCTAAGCGAGAAATGAATTTCCTCATGCCTTGATAGGTAATTTGAAAGGTTCAAGCGGGGCTAATGGCCAAAAATTTGATGAGGGTTGGCATGGTCAACATTGGCTCCATTTGGGGACGGCACGTTTGTCCTAGGACGTGTCAAGAACTCCGTAGACCTTCACAATCACTTTCTAAGCACATTTTTCTCTTCAACCCTCTATATTTTTCTTTAAGACTTATCGTGGCACCCATGCTATTTCAAAAAAAGCCAAAAAGGAAATTAATATACAATATAGTACACCAGGCTGCTTTTTTCCTGAATCAGAATTGGAAGTAGGGCTTTAAAAATTGGCCATTTACAGGGGAATCCAACAAGTCACCCTGTCAATTCTCCAATGTGAACGTATTATTACCTCCCTGTTCCACAATTTTAAATGGGCCAAACTAGAGAGGGTCAAACTTACCATGTTTTCCTTTTTCAGCCCTCCTTACATCCCATCTGAGCACCAGATCACCAATCTGCAATTTTTTTTCTTTAGCATGCTGATCAAATATATGTTTCATTTTCTCTTGATATTCTGTTAATCTTTGATCCACCTGGCTTTGTGTTTCTTCTAATTCTACCAATTGATTGATCCTCCTGATCATATCATCAGGCTCTTCCTGACTTTCCTGCATGAAACGTGCCACTGGTAAAGCGATCTGCACAGGAAACACTGCTGCTCGTCCATATACCAATTCATATGGAGATTTCCTAGTTGCTCTCTTGCTTGTTATTCTATTAGCCCATAGAGAAAATTTCAATTGGGAATCCCAATTATTCTGATTCTCATTTATAGTTTTCTTCAAGGCCCTTACCAAAGTTTTGTTAGAAGATTTTTCCAAGCCATTTCCCTGTGGATAGTAGGCTATGGAATGATTTAGCGCAATATTATACTGCTGGCAGAAATTTACAAATTTTGCAGATTTGAAGGCCTGTGCATTATCAGCCACTATTTTAGCAGGACAGCCAAACCTGGATATGATGTTTTCTTCCATGAACTTTATGATGACAGTGTCAGTAGCATTCCTTGTAGGTATGGCTTCCACCCATTTTGTAAAGTAATATGTTGTTGTCAATATCCATTTATGTTGGCCACTTGAGGGTGGATGTATCTCACCTATAAAATATATTCCCCATTGTTGAGATGGATCATTCACATGAACTGTAATTAGGGGCAGAGCTGCCAACTTCTATCTCTCAACGAATTTATGACACTTATCACATTCTCTGACCCAAGTGAAAAGATCTCCAAATAATTTTGGCCAGTAGAAATCGGCCTTCAAGATTTTATGAGCTATAGCCCACCAGCTATAATGTCCTCCACAGATTCCCTCATGAAATTCCATCATTATACTCTCTACTTCATCATCTGTGAGGCACAGGAGTAAAATGCCTGAGGGGTCCCTCCAATATAGCTGTCCATTATCCACTATATAATTTTGCGATTTTAATCTTAATGCTCTTTATTTTTCTTTATCACAACTTAGAGGACAACTGAGTGTCAAAATATATTCAACTATTTCTTTGTACCATGGACTGATGAGGTATTTCATATGTGTTTTCTGAGTGGAAAATTCCAGTCCTTGCTGCTTCATTTTACTCTTAGACTCTTCACTTGAAATCATAGAGAGATTTATGCCCAGAGCTTGATAGTTTGATTCAGATAGAATTTTTGCAAGCCCCTGTCCTTTGATCAACTTGGTAGGGCGGATATCCAGATCATACTCCTGTATTTTTGCAATCCATCTCCCTCTTTTCCCTTCACTGTCTCCTTGAAAAAGGATATCCTTTACAGCTGCAGTAGGTACGAATGCAGTGATGTGAGATTGCAAAATATATGTGCGAAAAGCTTTGAGGGATTTTACTAGGGCATAGGCCTACTTTTCCAATATATTATACTTCAGTTCTGCATCATGGAGCACCTGACTAAAGAAGGCAATAGGCTGTTTATATCCTTCTTCATTTTTCTGTAATAACACTCCAACTACTATATGAGGTGATGCAAAAGAAAAGATCATAAATGGTTTAGTGTAATCTGGTCCAGCTAGTACAGGAGCTTCAGCAAATGCAGCTTTAATTCTAGCAAAAGCCTCCCGCTATTCTTGTGACCATTTCACCTCATTATTCTTCTTTAGCATATCTGTTATATACCTAACTATCTCAGCATAGTTAGGAATAAATCTTCTCAGGAAATTTATCTGGCCTAAAAATACCTGCACTTCCTTCTTATTTCTGGGGAGGGAGATGTTATTTATAACCTCTACTCTTTTGGGATCTGTCCTTACCCCATCTTTAGTTACAATATGCCCCAAAAGCTTGCCTTCCTCTAATGCAAATAAAGACTTTTGTGGATTAAGAGAAAGACCATACCTTCTGCATTTTTCAAAGGTTCTCCATAGATGTTCAATATGTTCAACATCATTTTTTGAAAACACTGTGATATTATCAAGGTATATGACCAAAAATTTATCCTGCTCCCCAACAAAAGCAATGTCCATAGCCCTTTGGAAAGTGGCCCCTACATTGATCAATCCAAAAGGCATCTTGGCGTACATAAATGTACCCCATGGTGTGGTGAAAGCAGTTTTCTTCTGATCTTCTGGAAGTACAGCCACCTGGTTATAACCAGAGAAACCATCCATCATTGACATTCTAGATGAACCAACCACTTTCTGCAGGATGTGGTCCATCTTGGGCAGTGGATAATTATCTTTTAAAGATGCTCTATTTAAATTCCTGAAATCCACACACAGCCTTATTTCTCCATTCTTCTTTCGGACAGGGACCAGATTTGCTACCCATTCAGAGTACCTCAGTGGCACAATTATTTTGGCCTTTAGCAGCTTCTTGATTTCTTTTTCAATGGACGGAAGCAGCAGAGGATTTATCTGTCTGAGCTTCTGCTTATAAGGTCTTGAATCTTCTTTCAGAGGAATTTTATGCTGCATTATACTAATATAAAAAGTTTTAAGGTCCTGATAGGACCATGCAAACACATCCCTGTATGACTGAAATAATTTCGGGTATTTCTGCTTGTATTCTTTTGGGACCTTCTTAGATAATTTGACAATTTTGGGATCAGCATTAGTACCCAGATTTAGATCTTCCACTTGATATTCCTCTACCACTTTACTAGGCTGCAATGGGACATCATTTTTATCAAATAATCTTTCTAGAGGCACCAGTCCTCTAGGAATAACATTTCCTTTCAGCTGTAGCACTTTGCTTCCTGCCATTTTCTCTTCCCATTTATTTTCTGAGACATTCTCAGCCTCATCTTCCTCACAATCATCAATCTCAATATTAGAGAATTCTCCCACTGTTTCCAGAAATCTCTTCATTTGTTCCTCATCTTCAAACACCTGCCAATGCTTAATATTATCCGGGATTGATGGTCTATATCGTACCTCAACTTCATACCTCAAGAGAGGGTTCTAGGGAGGACGAAATGTACTAGTAGCCACAGCAAGGGAGTCTGCCATTCTGTTCTATTCTCGGGGCATGAAATGGATATTAAATGTTGAAAATAAGTTCTCCACCATGTCCCAAACCTCATTTCTATAAGCCCTCAACCGAGGATTTTTGGTTTGACATTGATTCTTGACCTGTTTGACCACCAGCTCAGAATCTCCCAGAACTCTTAAACATGGTATGCCCATGTTCCTGGCTGTCTGTAATCCCAGCAGAAGTGCTTCATATTCAGCCACATTATTAGTAGCTTCGTATTCCAATTTAAAAGACAGTGGGATCCATTTTCCTGTAGGAGAGATTAATAAGACTCCAGCCCCATTACCTTCTCTAGAATTTTCCCCACCAAAATGTAACGTCCAGATTCCTGCTCCATGGTTCTCTGAAGACTGCTCAATCTTGATTTGACAGAAGGAAGGTTCATGAGCATAATTTTGATCTTCTTCTAACATCAAACATGAGAAATCTCCTTCCTTGCTGTAGACTGGTGAATTCTCTGAGCTGTCAGCCTTAGTCACCATCTTGACAAATCTGGTTTCCCTGTATAACCTCCTCTCCTAGCCACCAAAAATTGGAATAGTAGCATATGTTAAGTCTAATTTAAATGACCCACCAATTTTTGTTCCCTAGGACCTTGACAACAGCATGCCAAAGCAAGCTGGGATGTCAGCCACCACAATGTCCATTACCACACTAAATTGACCACTAAATCTTTAATCATTCCCAAGAATTTAACTCTTTTGGAATCAAATGAATATAGGTATTTATATGGACGTGTGATTTTTATTCCTAGCTGTTCCATGACTGAAAAAGGCATAAGATTATGGGAGGCTCCAGAATCTAACATACAATTGTGTAACAGCATGTCATGAATCACTAGAGACACATAGAAGGGAGGAGTAGAGAGATATATATCCTCGACATGTGGGCCAAAGACTACCATGGGTATTTCTTCTTGGAGGTTAATACTGTCTGGAATTATTGGTGCTTCAGGAGGGTACAATAAAGAAGTGACTTGAGATTGATATGCAGGTTGTTTCAACAGTTCAGTCAGGGGAACAGGGATTTTGAATTTTTCAAGTTCTTTTTGCAGATTGAAAGCAAGAGGGGACTTCTCTATTACAACTTCTTTTGGCTCTTTATTTTCAGCTGAAGGTTTAACTTCTTTTGATACAGACTCAGTATTAGGAGGAGTGACTAGTTTTGAAGAAGAAGGAATTTTATCATTAGACTGCAAAGGTTTGTTTAGAGGACTCTTACCTTTGTCTGTGGCTTTTTGCATCGTTGACTCCTTTTGAGCAGGTACTTCCTTCTGAGGCGGCTCTTATTCTTGTTATTGAGTACGAGTTCTCTTCCTAGAATATCTGAGATCATATTTTCTATTGAAATGTGCTTGCATGAAATCATTAAACTGTTTGCAATAATGATCAATTTCTGCATCTTCTGTGTCCCTGATTTCTTCTTCTTCTTCGTGCAAGGGGCATTCTACTTCATCATTGTTTGAGAAATCAAGGTTTGCATCTTGCAGTTCATAAGAAGCATCTTCAGTGGAGTCATCTACTGGGCCTTCCAGGTATAATGGGTGAGGTACCTGATCTTGTTGCTCTTTTGCTTCCCTTGGCAGTATTTGTAGGGGTGGCTTTCTATACTGAGGATTGTAACCCCTGTTTGGAACATTCTGAAAGTTCTTGGAGGCTGAATTCTTGGTCTCTAATTCAAGCTTGACCAGTTTATTAGAAATATTCTTAATCATTTTGATCATTTCTTCAATTCTATCGGAATATTTGTCCTGATTAGAGGTAGAGACCTCCTCTTTACCCCTTCTTCTGGTATCTTGTTTAGTTTTCCCTTTTAATTTTCCAGTGGAAGAAAAATTTTCTTCCAACTCAAGAGCATCTGATTGAGCATCATCTAGGGTGGCAGGCTTTCTTTCCCTAAGAGAGAAACCAAAATCTGAGTCAAAGGCTGCTATAAAAATAACTTTGGCGGCATTCTGATGAGGCTTCATATCGGCATGAAGGTTTAGATATAACCTGTTAAATCTTTTGATAAATTCTGACACCCCTTCATTATGTTTCTTCTTGAGTGTATTGAACTCAGTAAGACACTGTACATGATCTTTCTTCTCTCCCCATTTTCTGAGAAAATTATTTTCCATTTCGTCCCAAGTGGTTACGGAACGGTTTCCTAATGTTTTGAACCATTTTCTGGCTTCACCGTCCAGATATTGCACAAATAGTCTTAAGACCACATCCAAATGTTCTACATTAAAGTTCTCTGCAAAAGAGAAAAAAGTCTCAAGATGTTTCTGAGCATCAATCTCATTTTCCCCAGTGAATCTAGGTAAGATCTTCAAATAATCCTGTGGCATATCATTCATCACTTAAGGTAATGCCAAGGGAGCATATTTGTTCAACAAAAAGGCTGGGACATTAGCCATTGGGGGAGGTGGGAGTTGTGCAGCAATCTGGTGTACAAATGGAGGAAGAGGAGGAGGTGACAGTGGAGTATGAATAACAACAGGAATATACTGTACAACGGCCTGAGGTGTAGATGGGAACAGTTCACGGTTAACAACAGCTACTTCGGTGACTTCTTTAACCTCTTCGAGCTCAGGAGTAGGGTGAAGATGAGCTTTAATTCTAGCACTTCCCCTGGGTGGGCTATCTGAGTAATAGTCTGTGTCTCCCACAGTGGAGTTGAGATTTTCTACATGGATTTCTTGAGAAGAAGAGGATGGATAATCTTCTATGGAAAGCTCGGGGATTTCAGCACGGGTTGACCTCTTCTCTTTCTAAATTCTTCTATGTATGATATTTTCTGGGTCAGACACTGAAGGGATCTTTGGCTGAGACATATCTGACCTCAAATGTGGCTTACGAGGAGCTAGGACTACAAATAGATTTATCAAATAAACAACAGTGGAGTCGCCAAGGTGAGAGATATGCAACTCTTCAACTCTCTGTGCTCACCTGATTAGAGAGTGAATATGATTTGTTGAGGCCCAGGGATAATTATTTTCTTAACTTCTTTCCCCGGAAACGGCGCCAGAAAGATGTTTTCGACAGATATTGTCGCTCCTAGAGACAACCTAGAGTTGCCATAGACCAGTGCCTAGGACATATTATCATAGCAAGGAGCACATAATATAACTTGGGTGTCAATACAAAAGGCTCTCCTGCTATCTCTTGTAAAACAAGGAAATGGATTTAAATGGGACCAGAACTTACAGAAATTGCCACAGGGAAAGTAATGTTGCAGAGACAAGATGCAAAGCTCTAACACAAAAGCATCAGACAGTTAAGAGCCAATTTACTGTAGAGAGGGTCGATTCAAGTAATATGCCATAGAAATCAAATATTAGAAGGTGTATGCAGTGAAAGAAATATAAGAAGATATTAGTTAACTTTGGCCTGATACCCAGATACAAAACAGAACCACATATGGGCTTATCATTCTAAGAATCCATACATGACAATGGTGTTTTAAAAGCACCCTCCCAAAGTAACTAATATAGCAGAAAGATGGATGAAATGAACATGGAACAGTATATCATGCCTGAGCCATATTTAAAGCGCTTGACTGATCCAAGTATGGGTATAAACTAGGATAAATACTTACCTAAAATCAGTGAGCCACTCGCATTCTAGTACATGATACAAGAAAATGGGTGAAATGAAATGTTGTATTAAACACATAAAAGGAAGTTACATACTATGGGATACCAAATACTAGAATCCTCTAATACAGATAGAACTCCTCCTCACTGAGACCCTATGGGCTCTGAGCCTTCATACAAGAGCTTATACAAAATGTATACAAAAATGCCTTTCACTGCACAATTCTTTGATAAAAATCTGGAACCCTAGATAATTCGTTCCTCTTGCTTTTTATAGAAGTAGAAGAGGAGAGACTGATAAAAGAAGTAGGTGAAAACAATTAATTGTTTCATTAAAATGAAATGTCGGAAACATTCGCACCCAAGCTACTGAATGACTAGGTAATATTATCTATACTTGATCACCTGCTTGCAGAAATAAATGCACTGGGAAGAAAATCTCTTCAGGAACCCAATATAGAGATACATTCACCTGAACATTTTGTCATTTCCTGAAGAAAATCTGGTTGAAATAAAACCTTGAAAGCATTGCTTCTTGTGCTTTGTACTCTCTGTCTTCCAACTTTGAATTGGGATTTAAATTCTTCAGTGTCGGACACTGCATTCCTTGATTTTTCATTGATATTTCTTCGATGCTCCATTAATTTCTCCATCTGCTCGATCTGTGTTTTGAATGGCTTCGGAGGGTTTGATAGATTTTGAACCCTGATGCTTTAATGAGAGTCATGTCACGACAACTACCTAGGGCTTTCCTTCATAAATTCCTCCTCTGCAAGCCTATCCTTGGATGCGTCTTCGACTTTTGTAATGGAGGCAAAGATTAATGGTGATTTCTCGTCGCGGCAACCTGCAAAACCCACAAACATGTTAAAGAAAACCGGACACAGGGACGATGACATGACGGGATCCATGGACATGGTGGTGTAGACCCGTCGCAGTGGTGAAATGGGGGGGGGGGGGGGGTCGAATGTAAGTGATGGTGCATACATGGCGGATCAGTGGAATGATGCAAGTTGGCGGAGGCTTTTAACGTGAAACATTATAATATAACCTATGAACGGAATATATGCATGGTGGAGGAAAATGTGATGAACACGTGGAGTAAGTGATGTGGGGGAAACTTGGTCAACAGTCGATCATACAAATGATCTGGGCCATACGATCACAGGACGAGATGAACTGTCCAAAAAGCATTGAAGAGCGATGGAGTGGCAGGCTCGGGACACTGTACGCCTAGATTAACATCCGTGCAACTTTGAAAAGCGACCACCGTTGGATGAGGGCTTATAGATCTGACCGTTAGCATGAATTTCACTGCGTGTCCTGGATCGAGTGTTAACACGCAAAATAGGGCGGTATTGGTGCCGTACTCGGGGACGCGTGGCGCATAACGTATGGAATTGCTACGTTTTGAGGAAAACTGCCAGCCCTTCAAACGTGGTGCGGGGAAAACAGGCCAGTTTTTGAGCAGTGGTTTTAGGGCGCGGGGACCACAAAGGAAATGCACTATGGTGCATTGATCTCTGTTTAATCGGACGGCTCAGAGTGCACCCGATGGCCCTATATGGTAAGCGCCTTTGGGACTAGTGCTCGGTTCTGAGCCCTGATCACGTGGACAATAAGATTTCGGGGGCTAGGACTAAAAGGGGCTGGACCTCTTATGACTTCGAATGCATATTTGTGGCTTTTCTCATGCATTTCAGGGGGCGGGAAAGGTAACGGTAAGCGAGAAATGAATTTCCTCATGTCCTGAGAGGGAATTTGAAAGGTTCAAGTGGGGCTAATGGCCAAAAATTTGATGAGGGTTGGCATGGTCAACAGACCAAAACTTAGGAAAAGTGGGTTTATGAATTTACAAATGAAAATATGCATCACAGATGGGTTTATATAGTGCTTAGTGCCCGATTGTGGGTCCAGGGTTCAGCGAATGAGACAAGGGGATTGGGAGCTTACAACCAGAGGCTAATTGCATCGGGAGTCTTATAAAGGCCCAAAGACTTGCGTTCATTGTTTGTTGCCAATGCAATAAGCGCCAAAAGAGTTTAGTGCTTGGTTTTAGCGCTAGGGCACATGTGGGGAAGTGGTTTAGGCTTGGCCCAAAGGGGCTTAAGCACACAATCAAAAAAAATATTTTTTATGAAAATTTTCACAGTTTTTGATAGATTTGGGGGTTTCGAAAAAGTTTAAAAATGAGTTTTAAACTTTGTAAAGAGGATCTTATGAAGGGGAAATGGAGAAAAATGGAAAATAGAGGAATTCCATGGGGAATAAAAGGGGTAAAAATGAAGGTTAGTTTGAAGTGAAAGGAAGGGAAAAATGGTGTTTGCAGCAGTCTTTTCTCTATGAAATCAGCATAATTTCAGAGTTTGAAATGGAAACAGCAGTGAAGATTTAAACAAAGGGCCTGATGTCTTCATGAGTCTTCAAGAGATAACATTTTTAGAAATAAAATTGTTTCTTGAAGGCTCCAAAAATGATTTAGCCACCTTTTGATATAACAAATTTTATAGGTGGCTAATAGTGGCTCCACTTGGGGATGGTGCCTTCTTGAAGGCATCAAGAACTTTAGACTTGCATTCTCTGGGAGGCTGATCAGTGCCTTATCCATTGGGCTATCTTTATTTACTTGGATGATCTTCTTTTGCTCTGAAAACTTTTAACAACCATGAAAAAAATGGATCCTTATCAACAAGCTTTCTACTTGCCCAATCCTACTGATCTAACATTTTTTCTTCTTTAAAGTGCACTTGGATTGGAAAAATCTCTTTACAACATTTTATTCTTTTAAAAGAAAAAAATATAATCTATTTCTACTTCTTATTTCTCCATGAACTCAGATTAAACAGTTGAGTTCATATGTTTCTCTAGCTAGTCTACTAATCTGTTAGGATTAAACAGTCTAACAGATTTTTATTCACTAATTTCTAAAACAGAAATTTAAAAAGCATACAAGTTAGGTTTGAAAAGTCTAACTTGATGTTGATCTATGGCATAAAAAACAAGCTGCACATAGATATTATTTTACATAAAATTAAATCAAAATGGAAGGCTTAAGATCTGAAATTTTCTCAGCACGACCTTCTCTTTTTTCAGCTCTGTTTTTACTTTTGTTTGAGCTATTTTCTCCTTGTTATCTGGTTCAGATTTTGAGCTGATTAGAACCAGATTTACCTCTGTTTTGACTCAAAATTTAAAACAGATTGGAGTCTATTCTTGTTTGGAACTAAGGTTTAGATTTTCAACATGTTTGAACCTTTAATTTCTAGCCTAATCTGCCTATTGATAAGCCACGATTAAGCTGTTTTGGAAAATCGAATTCACTATCCTATCAGCAGTCAATTTAAAACTAATTAGTCATGATTAGGCTGTTTGACTAATTAGGAGTGTGTTTTCAGGAGTGGCATTTAAGCTTGCACACTTTCAGAATTTTATATCTCTTTTTTGGTATGGGGTTGTACCTTTATTGTTTTTACAATCTGCCCTCTTTTCTTTCCTCTATTGTTTTTGTATTTTTGATTTTTCTAATTTTGAATGAAATGGTGGATGAAATATTTATAATGAGAAAAAATATAAAAAAGCTTCAAAAAAGAACATGGATCAAGAGAAGTAATGTTTAAGCATCCTGCCATTGATAGGACCGCCAAACAGTTTAGTTCCATTCAACTCCTGCAAGAAAAAGGAATTTTTACCAGTAACAGAATGAATGAGATAAGGGCCAAGCCATAAGTTGTAAAATTTCCCATGCTTGCCCTTGTCTTCTCTCCTTGAGTCCCACTTTAAAAATTTGTCCCCAACATTAAAATTGTTGGCCTTTGTTCTTCTGTCAAAAAGATTTTTGATGTTGTCCTGCTTTTGTAATGCTTTGTTATAAACCTCCTCTCTGGTTTGCTGAAGGTGAATGGTCTGATTTATTCTTCTGATCATGTAATTATCTGCAGTTTGCAACTCTTGAATCAACTTCATAACTGGTACACCAAGGCTGGTTGGAAAAATTTCATCTGTACCATACACAAGTTGGAAAGGTGAAATTCCAATAGATTTCTTCAAAGTCAATCTGTCAGCCCAAAGTGCATGAACTAGCTTTGTGTGCCAAGACTTCTTGTTGTCCTCCAACAACTTCTTGATTATGTTCACCAAAATCTTGTTTGAGGATTCTGCAAGTCCATTACCTTGAGGGTAATAGGCCGTGGAATGACCCAATGTTATCTGATATTTGTGAAAGAATTCAACCATCTTCTTTAATCCAAATGTTGTTGCATTATCAGTGATGATCTTGGTAGGACAGTCAAATCTAGAGAGAATATTAGTCTCTATGAATTTTATAATAATAGAATCATTGGCCTACCTACAAGGGATGGCTTCTATCCATTTGGTGAAGTAGTCTGTGATAGTGAGAATCCATTTATGTTGGGCAGATGATGGTGGATGGATTTCTCCTATGAAGTCAAGTCCCCACTGTTGAAAAAGAGCTTCAACAGTGATTGGATGTAGAGGTAAGGGTAACATCTTTATTTTGCCCTCAAAAAGTTGGCATTTATGATAGGCAATTATCATCTTATAGACATCTAGAAAAAGAGTGGGCCAATAATAACCAACCCTTAGGATTTTTTTGGATGTTGTCTTCCAGTAGAAGTGGCCTCCACATTCTCCTTCATGGAATTTGTGCTTAACCTTCTCTGCATCAAACTCAGGAAAAAATTTAAGCAATATTCCAGTTGCATTTTTCCAATAAAGACATTTATCTATAATGTAGTAGTTTACAGCTTTTAACTTCAAAAACCTTGCCTTTGTTTTTGATAAACCAGGAGGTGTATTCAAATTAAACAAAACATATAGAATATCATCAGACCAAGAGGAATTCATAAAATGATCTTCAACAATGGGATTTGAGAGTTCCTCTTGTTCATCTAAAGCATTAATCATATTAATATCAAGAACTTCAAAATTTTATTCAGCCATTAATCTAACTAGGCCTTGGCCTTTGATGAGTTTAGTGGGCTTTATCTCTAAATCATATTCAAGAATAACAACTATCCACTTACCTCTCTTACCATCTGGGTCCTGTGTTAGAATTTCTTTCACAACTGAATTTGGGACAAAGGCAATGATGTGTGAGTGAAGGATGTATACTCTGAAGTCTTTTAAAGCTTTGACCAAAGCAAAAGCTTTATTTTCCAGGATGTTATACTTCAAAGGTGCATCTCTCAATGCCTTGCTAAAGAACGCAATATTCTGCTCTTGTCCTTGTGGATTTTTCTGTAAAAGGATAGCAACTATTGTATGTTTTGATGCAAACGAGAAAATATAAAAATATTTTGAAAAATCAGAACTTATTAGAACCAGTGTTTTAGTTAACGCTTGTTTCACCAGCTCATAGGACTTCTTTGCTTCCAAGGTCCATTTTACCCCTTGCTCCTTTTTCAACATATTTGTTATATTCCTAAGGAGCTCAGCCAAATTGTGTATGAACCTTCTCAAGAAATTAATCTTTCCAATGAAAGATTATAGTTCCTTGATGTTTCGAGGATGAGCGATTTGCAATATGGCCTCAATCCTCTTTGGATCTATCTTTATACCCTCTTCTAAAATAATGTGCCCAAGGAGTTTACCTTCTTGGAGACCGAACAATGTTTTCTTAGGGTTTAAAGATATCCCAAAATTTCTAAATTTCTCGAAAACCTTTCTCAAATGCTCCAAGTGCTCTTCATCTGTCTTTGAAAACACAGTGACATCATCAAGATAAATAATGATGAAGTAGCCCAGTTCTTCTGAGAATGATATGTCCATGGCTCTCTGAAAAGTTGCTCCAACGTTCATTAGACCGAAGGGAATTTTCACATACATGAAAATGCCCCAAGTTGTAGTAAATGTTGTCTTTAGTTGATCATTAGGGTGGACTAAAATCTGATTGTACCCTGAATAGCCATCCCACAAAGAAATTATTTTTGAACCAACTACCCTTTGTAATATATGGTCCATCTTGGGTAAAGGGTAGTTGTCTTTGAGTGAAGCTTTGTTTAAGTCTCTAAATTCTATACAAAGCCTAATCTCTCATGTTTTCTTCCTGACTGACACCAGATTAGACACCCACTCAGAATATCTAATAGGGACAATAATACCAGCTTCATACATTTTCTTAATCTCCTTCTCAACCAAAGGTAACTGAACAGGGTTTATTCTGTGCAAATTCTGTTTGAATGGCTTTTGGTTTTCCTTGAGAGGGATTTTGTGTTGAATTATTTCAGTGTCATAAGATTTCAGATCTTCGTAACTCCACGCAAAAACATCAGAAAATTCTTTAAACAACTCTATGTATTTGAGTTTAATGTGAGCTGGTAAAGTCTTAGACAATTTGATCATTTTCGGTTTAAGCTCACTGCCTATATTACACTCTTCAACTTCAGTCTCTACAGGCTCTAGTTTTGGTTTCTTGGCCACATCGTTGAAATCAAACAACTCTTCTAAAGGAGACAGACCCTTTGTAAAACTTTCATCATTAGACTACAGAGTTTCTAAGTCCTCTGTTTCTATCCCTGTAATCATTTATGTTTTTTTTTCAATTTTTCTTGACAATAGATTTACATCAGCAAGCTCAGGAGACGGTTCTTCTTCACCAAGAAAATTTTCTTCACTAGGGAAGTCTGTTTCATAGTCTGAATCTGAACTTGGTAGTTCGAATCCATTTCTGAACTGCATAAAGTCTTCTATTTGTTTGTCTCTGTCAAACACTCGCCAATATTTATCGTTATCAGGGACCATTGGTCTAAATTTAATCTGAGTTGTACATTCTTTGGTTTCATATGGCGTTAAACATGTTCTAGCTGCAAAAGCTAAGCTGTGGGCCATGTTATTCTTTCTTCTTGGGACAAAAATCAAATGGGATTCCTTTAAAGTTTTAAGTAAATCCACGACATCGTTTCGATAGGCTCTGAGTCTAGGGTGATTTGCATTGTATTCCCTATTGACCTACCTAATGATCAGTTCTGAATCCCCATGCACTCTAATTCTTTTGGCTCCTAATTTTTTCAACAGATGTAAGCCTAAAAGCAGGGATTCGTATTCCGCTATGTTATTCGAACATTGAAAGTTTAATATATAGGAAAGGCTATTTGTGTGGTTATTCTCAGTGTTGCATATCTAGACCCCTGCACCAGCATTGCTCCTAGTGCAGGACCCATCACAGTACATACTCCACAGAGGATTAGCTTCGGGTTCTTCCATTTGATTACTGTCCTCTTCAACAAGTGTGCTTTTGGTTTGTTCTTGAAAATCAACACTCTGCTGAATCTGTTTTAATTCCTCAGGTTTTTCACTACGTTGAGGAATGATTTATTTACTCTCAAGGTTAAAAAGCGATGGAATCATGATTTGTAGTTCGAGACCTATGTGTTGTCTGCTGTAATTCACGAGTTCAACAAACTGTTTAGCCATTTCTGTGGGGATTTCCTCCTCCTCTCTATTTTCCGTTAACTCTGTGAAAGTGAATTTTTTACTAAACAATTCATTGTTAAACAGAATAAAAGAATCAAGGCCCGTATTTATAGAACATAGAGGAGAGTTTTTCGGTCTATCTTGACTAGTCACCATGTACTGCATATGGGACTCCCTGTAAAGTCTTCTTGTTTGATTGAAAATAGTGATGGTCGCGTATGTCATGTCCATCTGCATAGTTCCTTGTAACTTAGCCCCCTAAGACCTTGACAACAACATTCCATACTTTGGGGGCACATCAGCCACAACAATATCCATATCCAAACATTTGGCTGGAATCTGGGCTAAGTTAACGTAGAGGTCTTTGATTAATCCTAGACATTTTACTCTGCTTGAGTCAAAGGAGTAAAGGTATTTATAAGGTTTGGGTGTTTTCTAGACCCCGTGCTCCTCCATTAAGAAGCTTTCAGCACTAAATTTTGGGAGGCTCCCCGAATCGTGCATGGGCGCAGTGAAAAAATCTTGTCATGAATGTTTAAACTTACACAAAAGGGATGGAACCGGTCCCTCTTGATATCTACCTTCAATATTAGGACCAAAAACAAGCCTCCGCTGGTCATCATTAAGATTGACCGAGTCAATATTATCATCTATGTTTAAAGCCCTTCAAAATTTGGGTCCTATATACATTTTGGGCAGGCCTAGTTCGTAGAGGAAATCAAAGTAGATTTTAATTTTGGGAAATTTCTATGCCTCTAAAATGAAAGGCATCTCGATTCTCAAGGCGTTTCGTCTTTAGCCTTATTAACTCGCCACACCTTATTAGAAAATTCCGTCATGTCGATTCTTTGCTTCTATTTACACTCTGAAAAAAATGTTTTCACAGGAGTACCAACTAAGGTGTTAGCACTATCGAGGTCCGTACTCGTTTTACATTGTTTTGGAGTGCCTTTTCTCTTACCTTTATCGTGTATCTCCACCACTACTTTGTCTTTTTGTTTTATAATTTCTTTGGTTTGTTTAAAGTGCCGTTTTGTGAAGATTTTTTCAAAGGTTTTGTTGTCAGGGAGTTTGTTGATTGGTTTTTTACTTTCTAAGGTCATATTCTTTGAGACTCCATGATGACATTCTCCACGTATCGATAATAACTTTCATCATTATCTCTTTTGTCATCATAAGGTGCAGGTACAAGACGTTGTTTTCTATCATAATGAACTCCTCAAAGTCATCATTATCTACTCCCGCATGTTGATATCATCTTCCTCTATTTTCTTATCTCGTGTCCTCAACCCTCACTCACATAGCTTCTTGATGTGAAAGGGAGGAGTGATCTCGTCGATCATCTTCCCTCGGTCTATTTTGAGGTCAGGTTCCTTCTGCAAAATTCTCGATTTTGGTCTCCGATTCCTATTTTCGAGGAGCAGCTCTTTGGTTTTTGGAATTGCTTGTGCTCTTCCCAAGAATGCTCATTTTCTTCATCATCTCCTCCATCATTCTTTTCATCTTTTGAGTCGGGAAGTAGTATTAGGTGTGGATTCCTCTCTGAACGACTACTTTCTCTCATTATTCATTCTCGCTCTTTTCTCCAGTTGCTTATCTCCACATCAAGAGCACCTTTTTCGCATATCTTCAAGGGTTAAAAGGACTCTTTCTCCTCTAGCTTGACGTGCCATCCTCGAGATCCAACTCCTTTTAGGGAATATTGTTTAACGCTAAGCCTTGTGGAGGCTTTTAACATGGGGGAAGTGGCATTATATACACTATTAAATCTAAAGGTGCAGAAGCTCGGTACACTTTCCCGCTGTTTTTGGTGGAGAGATTTTTGTAAACTTTTCTAAAGTATTTCTGAAGAGTGGTTTTTTCTCACTCTCCTCATTTGTTTAGGAATGTCTAATGGAATGCTTGGAGATCATTTATACCGTGGGGGTTAAGCCTTTAAACCATTTTCTTACTTCTCCCAAACTCGAGAAAATAGTCTAAGTTTCGTACAGTAATCTCATCATCAATTTCATTTAGAGGCCGCAGTAGTCATTCATCTTATCCATCTATCAGTGATGCGTAGTAGCATTACTAGCATCATATAATGGTATTTTGGACCGATAGTCCCGTGGAAGATTGACTAATGGTATAGGAAGTTGACTAGAGGGAGCATACCATGCGCTGCCATGGTAGGAGGTGGAGGTGGATTGCGAAGAGGTGGATTAACAAGAGGGAAAGTGGGCTAGAGTGGAATGGTTTGGATAGTGGATGTTTGGTGAAAGAGAAGTGGATGGACCAAAGTAAAAGATCGTGGAGCCGATCTTGGATGAGAGACACCGAAATTGTGGAAGGGAAAATGTAAATTAGGTGGTGTTGTTTCTCTACCACCAGGATGTTCACTTGTTTCATGAGATGAAAGCCAAGACTCCTGGAATCTCAGCTGATCTAAATCATCAAGAGACCTAGTTCTAAATGGATTTCTCAGTATCTCACTTTCTGGTGATTGTTGTAGAGCCGGCAAGATTTTCGTGAACCGAATTAGCTTCTCAAGGGCAGATTTTGAAAACAGTCTTTGGAAATTTTATCTTTAGGGAGACTTCCTAAGGATACTCTCTCCGGGTCATCAACAATCTGTCTCGTATGGAGTTTGGGTCTAGGTAGGCTCTAGTATGAATTTTTATAGGGAGCCACTATGATGTGTCTTTCGCACCCTACTAAACAAGAACAATTCAACCGGACATGAAAATATTTAAGAGGTTAACCGATCCGTTTAAACAAGAAACTTTAATCCCAAAAATCCTCTGCACCGAGTTTAAATGATGTTATGATGATAATGGTTTCCTAGTGGAGTCTTTAAGGTCTCGTTTTAGGATTGTGGAGCGCTAAGTGGAAGTTTTTAGCTCTTTTTGGAGTGTAAAGGTTTTGTGGTCCACCACCATGTTTATTAAATTCCAATATAAAATATTTTTTGGGTTTTCCCGAGTTATTTAGTCCCAGTTGGTTCTTAAGATTTTCCTAAACTGTTTTCAAAAACTTAGCTATGGTTATGAGACAAAAAAAGTTCACTTCTTATGGCTAAGCTAGCTAATATTTCAAGGTTTGACAAGGTCTTATGAGAATCCCTAGGTTTTCTTAGTTTGTCACCGATTCAAACAAGTTTCATCATGATTACCATTACTTGGTAGTGCTTGAAAAGGGCTACTTGTAATCAATGTGAGTTTGTATGAAGTCTTAGGTGAATGTAAGACGACAATTTGACTCATATCCCTAGTAGAGTCGCCGAAGATGTTAAGTCGTTGGTGGCTCAACTAGATGATAGAACAAATGTTATTGAAATAAGGGCTTTCTCGGAGCGTTTTAAGGTGTCTGAATCTCACTAACCCATAAATCCTCACGTGAGTCGCTGAAGATGTTGAGTCGCTCGTGTCTAACCGCCGATAGTATCAGTGTTATGGAAACAAGGGCTTTTCTAGAGCATTTTGGTGTTCTTTGAATCTCAATAACCTGCGAAATCCCTCAAACGTGAGTCGCCAAAAGATGTTAGCTCCCCGAAATTAGCAAGATTGGAAAAGTCCAACCCAGAGAGAACACTATTTCAACCACTTTGGGATTCTAGATCTAGCCTCTCGAATCCGTAGAGTATCTCTCCAATAAAGTGCAAATATTGATTTATATTTAAAGGTTTTGGGTAATGATATTAGGCTAATTATGAAGGCCAAGGTGTTTTTGGATGGCTGAGACATGATTATTATTTGAGTGGAAAGTCCTAAATGGAAATAGTTTCAAAGGTGTGAAGTTGCAAGAAATCGTAACAAGTTTCGGCTAAAAAAGCATAGATATAACGCTAGTTTTTAGTCCATTGGGCTATGGAGTCATAATAGGATTTAATTGAAACAACAAGGTTCAAGAGTGGTCCATGGGGCAAGTCATTCTATGTCTAAGGATCTCTTTAAAGTTGATTTTATGGAATGAAATGATACAACAAGAAGGGAAAATAAACAAATGAAGAACAAAGAGCAACCTAAGATCAAGTAAGTACTTTGAAACTATCCGCTTTTCTGCATACACTTAAGAAAGACATAAAATAAATTTAAGATCCGGTAAGTGCTTTGAACCAGCCAGCCTTTTGATCCACTTTTAATAGAAAAACATTTAAACACAAAGGGAAACTTTAAAAGCAAATGTTGGAGAAGAAACTAGAGGAAGTAGTGGCTCACCATAAAATTCCCTACATCTCTCGCTTTACTTAGTAAATTTTCAAGACAAAGACATAAGATAACAAAGAATGGTCTAAGATCATGTAAGGACTTTTAAATTGGCCTTCTCGCTTTTCAACACACTCTTAGTGAAAACTTAGCCTAGTTTTTTGGGGATAAAACTAAAGGACAGGGCTCACCATTACTTCCTTAGTTCATCTCTACTTAAATAAAATTGAAAAATAACATTTAAGAACAATGTTTAGCTTTATACAAGAGGACGAGGGAACGCCAAACATTCCTAACTCGCTTAAACCGAATTAAATCATTCCTAAAAAACACAATTTGGAAAGAAAACATAAAGATAAATCTTATCAGCAGAGAAGGGTATTGATAAACAGAAATCCCTAACTCTATGCTTGTCACTTTTTATCGCAGAATATGGAAAAAGCGAAAATAGAAATAAAATAACAATTTACAATAAGAAATAACATCACCGTCAACATAGACCAGGATCCCATAAATCAACTTGCATTGATGCTTCAAACCAGCTACAATCTTTCAAGTCCAAAAGGTTTTAGTTCGTAAATCATCTTCACTTCTCAACCTATCTTATTTAATCACAAGCAGCTTCAAGAGCCCGTGAACACTATTTACAAGTAGAAGTTTCAAGCTCGAAGTATATTTCAAAGTTCTCGCAACCAATGTTTACAATGAACTACTAAATAGGATTTTTATAGAAGGATGAGGAGGTCCCAAGAGAAAAGATATAAGGTCTAAATTAATACAGCTAATGCTTCTCGCCTTGAGGGGCTCAATCGAGAAGTTTACAAATATTTTCCTATATTAACTTTGGGCCTACATTAAGTATTTAAGCTCTCAGGATGACTTTGAGTCTCTCGTGTCATCTCTCGTAGTAACTCACAGCAGATATTTTTGCAAATAAGTTCTTTGTTGAATTAATCGTTCTGGTCGTCGTGAGTGAAAATATCCTCTATTCTCGACGTCATTACTCACCCCTTCGTTGAATGCCTTTGAGGCTACATGCATTAGGTAGCTCGAGAGGAATCAATTTTCCCTTATGGCAATGGAGTGCATCCTTTATTTTCCACGATATCTTTGATTTGTCTTTAATCATGTTTTTTAATTCAGAGGATTAGGCTTTTTGATTTTCGATCTTAGTCGTAATCCTCCAAAAAATGTAGTGTCAGCCTTCAATCCTTCATTTCCGGCTTGATTTAATCTTCAACATTGATACTCTTTGTTTGATTTAATTCTATGTGTCTTGTTGATGTGCATACACGAGGGTCCATATAACATCAATGCCCATGAAGCATTGACGAAACATGGAATTGAACCCTGGGATGGCTTTTTTGAACAAAAGGTGTGGGATCTGCCACTCGTCTTTGGTTTTCCTTTTAATAACATGGAAAAACCATTAAAATCCCAAAACACAAAAACAATTAAGAAATCTCGCATTATTGGGTAAAACCGCTAGGGAGGCCGTCGTTAGAGCATGGACGTCTGATGACCGCATCTCAATGGTGTGAGATTCACCCAGCAGGTGAAAAGGAGGCAACTCGAAGATGTGGTGGGATATTTTGTTAGGGCCGTTGGATTCGGCAGATCAGATCAACTAGAGCGATCGTAATGATATAACGTGAAGGGGTCACATTATAATTACAATAAGTAGAAATGCAAAGAAATACAAAGGAAAAGGGGGGAAAATTTCTTCAGTGGAGGATTACCGTTAAGAATTGAAATTGGGGTTTTCGGGATGATCATGGGTCATACCTGATGAGACTGTGCCACTAGATCAACGACGGAGAAAAGCTCTAACCAATGAACGAGCGGGGACCATATTATAAAAAATCAAAATTTGAATGGAAAAAACAAAGGCCGATGTACCGAAGCAGATATATAGGAAATGGCACCGGTTGTGCTTTGTGGTTTATAGGGAAAAAAAGGCTTCAGTATACATAGAAAGGGCCAATCACGATCAGAGGACCTCGGAGTGGGCTTTTCAATCTACCCATTTTAAATTTCTCTAATGCGATTAGCGCTTCAGAGACTTTCAAATCTTGGTCCAGTGCGTAGGTTTACATGGAGAGAAATGGAAGGTAGGGGTTTATACAACTGGGGCTCAATCGCACCGAAAGAATGAAGTGACTTTTCAATCTACCCATTTTCATTAAAAAACACTGCTCTGGGGCGTGTTTTAGACCAAAACTCTAGGAAAAAGGTTTATGAATTTACAAAAGGGAAATATGCACTTGAGATGGGTTTATATAATTATTAGTGCCCAATTGTGGGTCTAGGGTTCAACGAATTAGACAAGGGGGATCATGAGCTTACAACCGTAGGCTAATTGCACCGAGAGTCTTATAAAGGCTCAAAGACTTCGCGTTCATCGTTTGTTGCCGATGCGATAAGCGCCAAAAAGAGTTTAGCGCTTGGTTTTAGTGCTAGGGCACATGGTGGAAGTGTTTAGGCTTGGCCCAAAGGGGCTTAAGCACATAAACACTCTATTTTTTATGAAAATTTTCACAATTTTTCGATGGATTTTGGGGTTTCGCAAAGAGTTTAAAAATGAGTTTTAAACCTTGTAAAGAAGATCTTATGAAGGGGAAATGGAGAAAAATGGAAAATAGAGGAATTCCATGGGGAATAAAAGGGGTAAAAATGAAGGGTTAGTTTGAAGTGAAAGGAAGGGAGAAATGGTGCTTACAGCAGCTTTTTTCTATGAAATCGCGGAATTTCGCAGTTTGAAATGGAAACATGCCAGTGGAAGATTTAAACAAAGGGCTCCCTGATGTCTTCATGAGTCTTTAAGAGATAAAATTTTTAGCAATAAATTTTTTTTCAAGAAATAAGATATCATAGGTGTACAATCATCCAATGGTAGAGAAAATGGAGATTCTTTATACAAAATAGATCACCCGATAAGGGATTACATGAAAGTACAATGTATAAAAATGCGTATTTGCAGATATATGGATCCGAAAAACATAGTTTTACTAAAGAACAAATAAATATGAATGAAATATACAAATGATGGAAAAATAATGAAAAATAGAGCTGGCTGAGGGAGGTTGGCCTCTCTCAAAGGAACTAGCTCATGAGCAAGCGACCAAACCCCGCAACCATCGCTCCGGAAAAAAATGATGTTGTTTTTTACTAGTAAAATCTATGTTGTATTGGATGGGAACCGAGTTTGCCACTTGCCAAGCAGGTCAAACAAGATTCTGGACCTCCCCGTACAGATATTGCAAAGAAAGGGAGCCCTCCTCTCAAAAGATAAGCTCACGAGCTAGTGTTGTGAATCTCCCACCGCACACCCAACAACACAAAGCTGCTCCGCTCACAAGAATAATGTTGTCGCCGTAGGAGATGACAGGGCCTCAAGCCCGAATATGGGAGAATGAAGAACATAACCTCCAAGCGATCTCTCAAAGAAGGACAAGGAATCCTAAGTAGGAATGCCTAGGCCGAACAACACCGTACACCAAACTTTCAACAACCTAAGAATGCTCAAGTGTCTAAGTAGACATGAAAATGTAATCCATAAGCTAACCCCAAAAGTCTCTCCATCTTCCTCCTTATAATTTTTGACGAGCCTCCTCACCTTTGGGTCCCACCTATTAGGTTTCCAACACCATGTGAATACATTCCCTCCAAAACTGCACTATCTTTCTCAAGCAAGCCACACCTCCTTAGGCAAGAGTTGTTGGCTTGGTCAACTTTCGATCGAATCTTTATGATCCTCTTCCTATCTCACACATTGGAAGTGAAAATCCAGCCCACCAAGTTATCCCATTTTCACACCAAGAGGGATTTTTATGTCAATACAAGTTAAAAATGGGTCCTTTTCCCATTTATTCATCTACTAGGTGCAAAAATCAAAAATCTAATATTCCTATTAGCCGCATAATTTTAGGAATATTACGCCTCCTCTCTCAAAGATTTTTTTCCTCAAGCAAGTGCAAGGGTAGACTCGTTATGTTCCTCTCTCCATGTAGCATCCATGTATGAAGGTCTCCTTCAAGTAAAGACATGTTGCCTCAACAATGAATCCTCATAGTGGCTCTCCCAAGAAAAGTAAAGCAGCATTTGGTGGACACCTAAAATGGATATCATCATGCAGGTAACATACTCAAGGAGACAACTATGTGCCTGCCTAGAGGTCCTCTCAAGGCATGGGGTATGAAATGTATGGGAAATCCTCATTCCCAAGTGAAACGTCCACCCCCCAAGCTATCATCCATATGAAATGAGTCACCCTCCAACATGGCAACTCATTAAGAATCTCCTCCACCTTAGCTCGAAGTGTAGGTGGGCTAAATAAATGCACATGATAGGCAAGAGGGCCTATCCCACATCGTTTCTCCCCTCCACTTATGATAAGTGTAGAGGGCATGATGATCTTTTGGCTTGTTGAAGATCGCAACAAGAAACAGCGAAGGAGGCATCCCGAAACATCATTCCCCGATCCTAGTTGGAAAGTGATCACCTAAAATAGGTGGGGCCCACACAGGTGATTTTTGTCGTGCAAAGTCTATTTTTAGACATGACGATCATATTCTATGAGTTGTAGGATGCTATTTGTGGATGGTTGGTCAAGTTGGAAAATAGATGGATTTATATTTTTAGACATATTGCGATAATCTATTTTTAGATTGCCACTCTAAAAATAGACATGTCGAATATTATTAGCTCTTAATAATATTTGGACTCTAAACATTATCTTATTCTCTTTCGAGCACTTTAGTTAAGTGCACAGATGTGGCACAGCGAAACTGAAAAAGGAATTACGCTATTCCTAAGGGTTAAGTGGAGCTATTGGGCGTGGAGTGACTTCGCTAGAACTCATGTGATAGATTTTGGTGGAGTTGTAGAAGTAGCTGGTGGAGTTGTGTTCGGGCTTAACTCGCTATAGACACAAAGCTTGAGCTAGTTGTATCTAGTCTAACATTTGATACACTAGTGAGAGTGGTGTCAACTAATTAATAATTAATTCACTAATTAATAACTCATTAATCAACCGAAGAATACATTAGTTAACTACAAAGTAGCATAGACAATTCAAGGAGACTAGTGAAGAGGTAGGTGAAAGAGCAAGTATGACTACCGACAGGACTATAGTGTAGCATGATTTTTGCACCACACATTGATGGAGATGCCTATAAGGACCTGCGTGAACAAGGCTAGGGTAATTTGAGTTCATCTAGAGTCATTCTTTAGTAGGTATCACGTGAAAAGAGAGGCAAAGCCGAAGGTCGGCAAAGATCGATGCATGGATTTGCAAGATCGAGCTTCGATTAGTGTGTAGCGATTGATTGCTATCGAGAGCTTGTGATAAGCTTTGTATGAGGATTGTTACATGATCTCTACGTGACATATATTACATATAGATAGTTGGGGTTTTTAGCTTCGTGCTTTCCTATTGAACAACCGTGTTAATGTGTGAATTTTTATGGTTTCTGTGTGCATCGAATCTTGTTTATTTCCGCATGTGATGATCAATGGTGGAATAGATTCGGATTGTGCATGAAGTTAAAATAGTGTGTGATCGTGGAGAATCTTAGACTATGCATGTGTAGTAGCATACACTTTCTACATGGCTACAACATGATTGCCCTCCATCGCAAGATGAAGGCTATATCTCCAAGGATCTCTCCTCCAACATTGCAGAATCAAGCCGGCTCCAAACCATCTCACACATGATGGATAAGAAATCACCATCATATGGTACCCCATCCATCTCACGACCCTCTCATAAATACATAAAAATCTTTCTTTGTAGTGGCCATACGTCTTCCCATGCCCTCTTAGAGTATGTGATGCCAAAAGTGTGGGGGATTCTTCCTCACCCAAGAACACAATCATCCAATGTGTTCCTCCTCTAATCATACCTCCCATAAAGGTAAAAACAACATCAGCAATTGGGATCATGATCATCATAATAATAAAAGAAATACTAAAGGTTTTATGTGGTGCCGGAAGGGTACCAACAAGATCCCAAGTGGTCATAGTAGCCTTTCCCCACCGCAACTTCAGACAATAGCATGGCAAGTTGTTTCTTGATAGATGGCTAATGTAAGTCACCACATCTACTAGAAAGTAGTAAAATGGCCGAGTGTATCAACCGAGCATATAAGGAGTGACCAAAAACTTGCCCCTGCATCATATAGTAGATGGATGTCTCCATCGTAATAGTTGGCCAAAAATGGTCCATGGAGCCTAAAGTAAAAATTGTCCTTTGTAGAGAAATGCACTACAATGAAAGGGTAAGAGAATGAAAATATTGTGCCTGAACAATCAATAAATTCAAAAACGAAATTCTTACCATGTAATGTAAGCAAGATGGTGACAAAATCCATCGATGGATCCTCCATAGTGGTACGATATACCCATATGAAGAGGAATGAACCACATGCCGCATGAAAAATCCTCCCCCTCATGCCCGGAAACCAAAGTCAAGGAGAACATACCATAATGACAAATGAGTCCCGTTAGCCCCCTATAAATTTTTGGACAAGCAAACAAGGCTAAAATGTTTTTGAGCCTTCAAGGAATTCAATTCCCTCTCCGAAAAACACATCATCCTTGAAGCCTCCTTATGCCCTTGTCCTTTGATAAATCCCCCACCGCAGCATTCCAGTTAGATAAAGCCTCTTTTGATTGTGAAGAAATGCCCAAAAAAGGCCTCCTCCCCCTTATATCATCCCCTTTTCCAAACCCTTGTTTCACTTTACTCCTCTCTATTTCCCCATTAACCCTCCTCGAATCCTCCCAAAACCCCCCTTCAAATTCTACCCATACCCCTTGTTTGGTCTAATTCACCTTTTTTCTCCTCTATCGTTCCCCTTCCTAACCTCAAAATTGCATTAAAACTGGGCAAAAAATCTCACTTTTCACTTTTATATTAGTGGCTTTAGCCCCTTTTTCGCCACGCAAACCACTTCCCCAGCGCGTTCGCACCCAAGAACTAGGCGCAAAGACTCAAAGTGATAATCGCAATCGGAGCTCTCGGCGAGCGCATTCCTTTGCAAAACATGCAAAATCTCGATGCGATTGGATTTGGGTTCCGTAGCCCCGCGCCGCAACTCCACCATTGATCCGAACAGATCTAACCGTCCGCGCAAAGTATTTCCACGCTCGCTCACCCTTCGCAAGGCCTCCGATTGAATGTGGGCTATTGATCTAGTCCCGTGATCCAACAACAAGCACTAATCGCACCCCCTTCCACGCCTTGTGATTGCGATCCGTCGATCCCATCCTAGTCGCTGATTCCCCCATTGATCCAAAGGCCATCGCTCTCCGTTCCAAATCGCATCACAAACTCCAATCGCAATCGCAAATTCTAAAATGTGCATCCCTCTCGCCGCCCTCGATTGCGATCTCCTCACATGCATCCGTGTCCGTCGATCTTCCTCCGAGATCCGACGCCCAAAGTAAATCGCCTTCTCGCCCACGACCGGGTCCCACCATACATGCATTTCATTACATTTCATTCATCTAAATGTGTTTCACCCACTTTCACATACCATTTCATTGATTAATCTCCGCCGTCGACCCCACCACTGCATCATGATCGAACGGTCCACGCGCGTTCTCCACCAAACCCTATTATCGCCGTTTATACCATAACACCGCATTATTCACCATTGTTTTTAGCCAAGAGCACCATCTCACCACCGTTGCGCTATCAATTCCTCCATCCTACATATCCTTCCACCCTCCCATGCACGTTTTCCTAATGTTGTTGGGAAAGACACCGAGAGAGGGTGAATCAGTGATCTTGATCCGTCAATCAACTTTTTACTTCTTTTTCTCAAAAAACCCATACACTACTTTACTGAATAAAACTTGCATATACATGCGGATATCCTTCAGACAACTCACGTATGTCCAGAGATATAATTATTGCATTTAATTATTAACTTGGATCATCAGATCATGAATTCAATGAAATTTATATTAAGCAGCATCATATTTGTAAGGAGCAGAACATATCATCACACATACAAATACACACATGAACACTAGGATTTAAGGTGGAAACCCCAATTTGGGAGAAACCACCACATTGCCCCGCCTTCAATATTTATTATGTAAAGAAAACTCTATAACCATGTACGGGAGCAGCACTATACCAAGACGCGGTGCACCCACCGCGTAAGGCTATAATCTTCTCTCCATTACGCCTCTCCCGGAAGGGAGCTACAACCCCCGTTTCGTTTACTTCAAATTTAGCCCGAAGGACTCCATTACCCAAGTTCTCATTTACCAGCTACTTCTCTCATTTACCAGCCTCTCCTGGAAGGGAGCGACAACACCTTGCTCTCGTTTACCAGCCTCTCCCAGAAGGGAGCTACTACCCCCTGCTCTCGTTTACCAGCTACTACTAGAAGGGAGCCACTACCCCCTCACTGAAGGCTTGACCCTCAGCACCACTGCAAACCACGTTTCATCAATTTTCAAACTAGATCGAACAAATTCAACTCAACCCTTCATTTTTCAACAAACATACTTTGCCCAATGCTTCAAACAGAACAGTGAAACCACTCTAACCAAAATATCAGAGATTACCCAGACTTCAAAATAGATATGCAGAAACCCATTCAACCATGAGCAACCATTAGTTAAAATACCATATGCGCTTTTATTTAATCAGACCCACGTATACACGCGCTTTTCATGAAACGAACCCGTGTATACATCTGTGTATTTTTCAGTGAACCCTAACTTCCCATACGCGCTTTTATCAAATCAGATCCATGTATACATGCGCTTTTTCCACAACAAACTCACGTATAGATCTGTAAATGAAAGCTTTGCAGAACAGACCAGATCTATAAACTTACCTAGATTTCTTCATTACCTTCAGCAGACTTTGTGCCAGATCTTCACCAGTTCTTCTTCTACAGATCATCTTAGAGATTCATCATCATCATCAGATCTAAGGATTTTGAACCATCCACAGGTGCATCATAGATTCAGATTTATCAATCAAGAACAAAGTTCAATCATGTGGATATACTTCAAATTGAAGTATTCATTCAATGCCCAGACACATTCACACCCTTGTACAATGATCTTCTTCTCCTTATATAGGGTTAGCCTTTATCAATACCATGAGCCAAAACCACACCACTTCCGATGGTATTCCTGGATGGGATCAAATAGCTAATCTAGTGCTCAATAAAATGGGTCAATACCATGGTAAATTCCCTTGGTTATATAAATGTAGAGCGCAATAGGGCATACGCGACTTTTCACGTACTTTTCTGCATACATACGCTACTTATCCTCATCAAACTCGCGTATGCATTGAGACATAATTTTTTCAACATTATCATGGCACTTTCTGAATTCCTTTCTTCTGCTACTTTTGTAGATACATCAAAGTTACATCATTAATAACTCATCAAGTCAGTTTCCATCCAGGACAACTTCATCAAGTAGGTTGCCATCAAGGACAACACATTTCATCATATCGCCAACATTCTTATTTCATCAAGTAGGTTTCCATCAAGGACAACACATGCCAACAATCTCCCCCTTTGGACTTGATGGCAACCATGATGGTGTTTGATCATCACCACAGATAGATACATTGATTATAACCTATAACCATTATGCAATCATCATGAAACTCTCCCCCTATTCAAACACCAAGTTACTCTCCCCCTTTGACATCAAGGGCAAAGGGCGAATTAAAAAAACAAAAAGTAGATCTGATGCACTGAAGTTACCATGCTCCCCCTGAGCTCATGCTGAGTCTTCAAACATATTTTTCAATGAAATACATGACTCTATAACCAAGGAATCATACTTACATCAAAGATCCAACCAAGTGGATTTACATATATGACTCATGTACCCAACCAAGTGGGTTTACAAAATTTGACTCAACTACCCAACCAAGTGGGTTTACAAATTTGAATCAAGTACCCAACTAAGTGAGTTTACACGTTTGAACAAGTCCTTACATGACTGATTATTACAATTTTACATCATAGGTCTCAACATGACCTTTTCATCAAATTACAAATATGACCTTTTACAAAAAATACCAAAAGGACCTCAAGAAAGAGATCATATTTCAGAATCATCATAATGCCAACAATGCATTACATTCAGCAACGCTAATGCTCCCCCTGAAACTGTGCATCCAATGCATCCTTTCCATATGACCAAAACTCCTCCTTAGCTTGTGCAACCTGAACACTTTCAACAGCTAATCATCAAGGCATCTTCACCCAATATCAGAGAATGAAACAGAAATATCAGAGCTGAAACATCACCAGAGATACCAAAAAACACTGTAGCTGTGCTGAAAAATGCTGACCCAAAAAAATTTTGTCAGCAACCACCCATACGCGGTTTTCTGTGTATGAAATCGCGTATATACGTGACTGTATTTCAGGAAACCTGCGTGTCCAATTTAATCTTCTGAATTTAAGCAGATATGATCTTCTGCATGGCAGAGACTACTCCCAGCTTTTGTCTGAGATATTCGAACACTTCCCTGGGCAGAGGTTTGGTAAATATATCAGCCACTTGTTCTTTGGAGGGAACATATTCCAGCTTCACCTTTTGTTCAAGCACTTGTTCATGCAAGAAGTCATACTTGATGGGAATGTGCTTGGTCTTTGAATGCATAACAGGATTCTTTGAAATACTGATGGCACTTTTATTATCACACATAATGGAGATAGGAGGTGAGCACTTGATTTGAAAGTCTTGTAAGGTTTGCATCATCCAAAGAAGTTGCGTGCAACATGATGCGGCAGCCACATATTCTGCTTCTGCTGTAGATAAGGAAATAGAGTTTTGCTTCTTGCTGAACCAAGATACTAACTGGGGCCCCATATAGAATGCTCCACCACTAGTGCTTTTCCTATCATCAAAATTTCCAGCCCAATTTGCATCAGTGTAAGCATGAAGAGTAAGATCAGCATTCTTTGGATACCATAGTCCAAACTCTTGAGTTCCTTGTAGATATTTGAATATTCTTTTGACAGCCTGAAGGTGAGACTCTTTTGGATTAGCTTGGAATCGTCCAACAATCCCAATAGCATGCATAATGTCTGGTCTAGTCCCAGTGAGATAAAGTAGACTTCCTATCATAGATCTGTATTCTGGTTGATTCACCGTGGGGGAATCATCATGAGAACTGAGATTACATCCAGTAATCATTGGTGTACTTACAGGTTTGAATTCTTCCATGCCATACTTCTTCAGAATTTTCTTAAGGTATTTTGCTTGTGATAAGAATATACCATCTGTAGTTTGATGCACTTGCAAACCAAGAAAGAATGTTAGTTCCCCAAGTAAAGACATTTCAAATTCTTGTTGCATGACATAAGAAAATTTCTGACTCATATATTCTTCATTACTTCCAAAAATGATATCATCAACATATACAACCACAATCAAAATTTTATCATTTTCAATTTTTGTGTATAAGTTGCTATCAGCAGACCCCTTTGAAAATCCTTGTTGATGAAGATATTTGTCAAGATGATAATACCATGCCCTTGGAGCTTTTTTGAGACCATATAGAGCCTTTTTAAGTCTACAAACAAGATTTTCATCATTTCCCAAAATGAATCCTTCTGGTTGTTCTATATGAACTTCTTCTTCTAGATCACCATTGAGAAATGCAGATTTAACATCCATTTGATAAACTTTGATTTGTTGAAAGCTTGAAAAGGCAAGAAACATTCTTATGGCTTCAAGTCTAGCTATAGGAGCAAAAGTTTCTTCAAAGTCTATACCTTCTCGTTGAGTATACCCCTTGCAAACAAGTCTAGCTTTGTTTCTTACAACATCCCCATTCTCATTTAACTTGTTTTTGAATATCCATTTAGTTCCAATGACATTTTTGTTATGAGGTCTTGGTACTAATTCCCAAGTGTGATTCTTTTCAATTTGATCAAGCTCTTCATTCATGGCTTGAACCCAACATTCATGTTTGCTAGCTTGATTGACATTGTGAGGTTCAATAGTAGATAGAAATGCCAGATAGCTAGAAGATCCCACAAGAGTCCTTCTTGTTTGTACACCTGATCCCTTATCTACCAAAATTTGAGATTCTGGATGATTCTTTTGAACATATCTGGATGGAGCCTTTTCAGATAAATCATCTTCAGGTTCTTCATTGTGTTCACTATCTATATCATTGCTATTTAATGTAGAAGGACATAAGTCACCATCGTCTTCATTTGTTGTTTGTTTTTCTTCCTTTGGGGCTGCAGGAGACTCATCAAGAACAACATCAATACATTCAACAATATTCCAAAGTCTTTTATTGTAACATTTATATGCTCTACTCGTAGAGGAGTAACCAAGAAGTATTCCTTCATTTTCTCTAGGTTCAAACTTGCCAAGTTTTTCATCATTATTTTTGATAAAGCATTTACTTCCAAAAACTCTAAAATGTTTCACAGATGGAGAATTACCATACCAGAGTTCATATGGATTTTTGTCACTATTTACATGAAAATGTGCCTTGTTGAGAATGTTTATTGCTGTATGTGCTGCTTCTCCCCAAAATGTGTCAGGTGTTCCATAATCATCAAGCATAGCTCTAGCCATTTGTTGAACTATTCTATTCATTATTTCTGCTACGCCATTTTGTTGTGGAGTTCCAACTACCAAAAATTGTCTTTTTATGCCATGTTGTTCACAAAATTCAAGGAATTCATTTGAAGTATATTCTCCTCCTCGATCAGATCTAAGACATTTGAGTTTTAGATCTACTTCATTTTCAACCAGAGCCTTGAAGATCTGAAATTTCTCAAATGCTTCATCTTTGTGCTTCAACAACCCAATCCAACACATTCTAGAGAAATCATCAATAAATAAGATATAGTATTGTTCACCACTGGGTGAATTTTTCCTCATAGGTCCACATATGTCAGTATCAATGAGTTCAAGAGGCCTACTTGATGATCCTTCCTTGGCATTAAATTGCACTCTGGTCTGCTTGCCGAATTGGAAAGATTTGCATATGATACTTTTAGGTAGAGTAATATTGGGAAGACCACGAACAACATTAAGTCTTCTTGATTTGTTGATTTGAGAGAAGCTTAGATTCCCAAACCTTCTATGACATAGCCAGTTTTCTGAATATTTACTCAAGTAACATTGTTCTTTGCAGTTCTTCAATACATATAGGTTGCTTGGAGTTCTTTTTCCTTTTATAATTGTTTTACCTGTATCAAGATCACGAACCACACATTCTTTTGAACTAAAGACAACTTCAGTTCCTTGATCACACATTTGACTTACACTTAACAGGTTATGCCTTAATCCATCCACATACATGAGATCATTAGCCTTCACCTTTTCTTTTAGAAACATAGACCCTTTTCCTTTAATTACAGCAGGTGTATCATTTCCAAAAGTAACTTTCTTTTCCTTTTCTAGTGTACTATATGCATGAAGTTTGGTTTTGTCACCTGTCATGTGTCTTGAGCATCCGCTATCAATGTACCATTGATTTTCTTCACCTTCTGCAAATAACGCTATGCCACAATTTTCAACCTGTAATTCCTTCTTTTTCCATACTTTGGAACTTGAAGGAAAATGCTCTTTTGACTGATCTTTGCTCCTGCATTCAGATTCTTCATGCCCAAAGTTATTGCAATAAGCACATTCAACTTCATTTAGAAGAGGAGAAAAATTGTTATAGGTATTCTGCTTTGTTTCAATATCAATCCTTTTCTTTCTCGCTTCTCTTGTCATGATGGTTTTATATGCAACACATTGAACAACTTTGTGACCAAAATTGTGACATGAGAAACATTTTCCATTGAAGAAGAAATTTCTGCGATCATGAAATCTTCTACTTGAATTTACCTGTTGATTGGTGTTTCTTTGAAAGATATTCCTGTTAGTGTTCTTTGAGTTGAGATGATCATGCTTTACCTGTAAAGATTATTTATTCCCTTGATGAGTGGCAGAATTTTGTAAACCAGCTATAGCTGCTTTTAGATAATTTGGTGTTGAAGCCTGAGAAGATTCCCCGGTATATCCAAGACCTGTCTTTACAAGAGGAGAGCGTTGTACCTTGATAATCTCATTTAAGGTTTTAGATCCTTTAGCAAATCTAATATTCAGAGTCTTTTCTTTCTCAAAATATTTTCTTAGACTTACCACTTCACATTCTAATTTCTCAATGTGTTTCTTTGCTTCTTCAAACTGCCTTTCCAGAGTCTCTATGGTTATTTTCCTTTCTTCTAAGAGTATTTTACTTTCTTCTAAGTGTATTTTGAGTTGATTGTTTTCTTCAAGAAAATCATTGTCCTCTAGAGCATCCACAAAAGTATCATTTTCTTCTCTAGATTCAAATTCCATGAGAAGTCTAAGATCTTGTTCACATTCTTCCTCACTATCAGATAACCCATCACTTTCTTCATGAGTTTAGTAACTTTTTCTAGTGCTAGACCGGTTCTTATTCCTTCTTGCTACTTCTTTCCCTTTTGTTGATATTTATTTATAAGGACACTTAGCAGCATAATGACCAACTCTTCCACAATCAAAACATTTGAAAGGAAGCTTACCTCTGAACCGTCCTGTGCCAAGTTGAATTTTCTTTACAAAATTGACCTCATCTTCTTCTGAGATATATCCTGATCCTTCTGCTTCTTACACTTCTTTCCCTTTTGTAGAAGCTCTAAAGATGGCTTATTTGACCTCAGATGGTCCTCCTCTCATTTCATATGCAGTCAGTATCCCATGAAGTTGCACCACAGTAAGATTTTGAAGATCCTGTTTTTCTTCAAGAGCAAAAACTTTTGACTCAAATTTTATTGTTAGAGATATTAAAATTTTCTCAACCAAAGTAGATTCAGTTATTGTTTCTCCCATATTTCTCATACGATTTACAACATCATCAAGACATAAAAAGAAATTGGTAATACTCTCATCATTATGCATCTTCAAATTTTCATATTCAATTCTGAGAGTTTGGAGTTTTGCACTTTTTACCTTTGCATCACCTTCATAACTTAGAATGATTTTGTCCCACATTTCCTTCACTGTATTCAGCTGCATGACTTTGACAAATTCAGATTCAGTTAGACTTCCTGTTATAGCATTGACTGCCTTTGCATTTGATTCATAATTCTTCTTTTCCGTCAAATCTGTTGGTACTGTGGCTGGATATTGATATCCTCCTTCAAAAATGGCCCATACATCTGCTCCCAGAGACTGAAGATAGGATCTCATCCTTATTTTCGAGAACATTAAATTTTTTCCATTAAAGAGTGGAGGCTTGATAGATGCTATTCCTTCTTGATTGCTCATCTTGCTTGATCTTCCTTCTAGTGGCTAAGCTTTTTCAGAAGGACTTGCTCTGATTCCAATTGTTGGGAAAAATACTGAGAGGGGGGGCGAATCAGTATTTAGTGCAGACTGAAAACTTTTTAACTTTTTCTTCCTCTACAACCCATACGCTACTTTACTGAATAAAACTTGCGTATACACGCAGATATCCTTCAGACAACTCGCGTATGTCCAGAAATATAATTATTGCATTTAATTCCTAACTTGGATCATTGCATCATTCATTCATCAGATATATAGTAAGCAATAAACAGATGCAGTAAGAACAGAATACATCATCACACATAAGCAACACACATGAACACCAGGATTTAAGGTGGAAACCCAATTTGGGAGAAAACCACCGCTGTCGTCGTCTCAGTCTTTAATATTTATTATGTAAAGAAAAATTCTTACAACCATGTACTGGCGCAGAATCATACCAGCACGCAGGCACCCACCTGTAAAAGGCCACAACCTTCTCTCATTTACCAGCCTCTCCTGGAAGGGAGCTACAACCCCCTGCTCTTGTTTACCAGCCTCTCCTGGAAGGGAGCTACTACCCCCTGCTCTCGTTTACCAGCTACTACTGGAAGGGAGCCACTACCGCCTCACTGAAGGCTTGACCCTCAGCACCACTGCAGACCACGTTTCATCAATTTTCAAACTGGATCGAACAGCTTCAACTCAACCCTTCATTTTTCAACAAACATACTTTGCCCAATGCTTCAAACAGAACAGTGAAACCACTGTAACCAGAATATCAGAGATTACCCAGACTTCAGAATAGATATGCAGAAACCCATTCAACCATGAGCAACCATTAGTTAAAATACCATACGCGGTTTTATTTAATCAGACCCGTGTATACACGCGCTTTTCATGAAACGAACCCGCGTATACATCTGTGTATTTTTCAGTGAACCCTAACTTCCCATACGCGCTTTTATCAGATCAGATCCGCCTTTACATGCTCTTTTTCCACAACAAACTCGCGTATAGATCTGTAAATGGAAGCTTTGCAGAACAGACTAGATCTATAAACTTACCCAGATTTCTTCATTACCTTCAGCAGACTTTGCGCCAGATCTTCACCAGTTCTTCTTCTGTCGATCATCTTAGAGATTCATCATCATCATCAGATCTAAGGATTTTGAACCATCCACGGGTGCATCATAGATTCAGATTTATCAATCAAGAACAAAGTTCAATCATGCAAATATACTTCAAAGTGAAGTATTCATTCAATGCCCAGATACATGCACACCCTTGTACAATGATATTCTTCTCCTTATATATGGTTAGCCTTTATCAATACCATGAGCCAAAACCACACCACTTCCGATGGTATTCCTGGACGGGATCAAATAGCTAATCCAATGCTCAATACAATGGGTCAATACCATGGTAAATTCCCCTGGTTATATAAATTTAGAGCGCAATAGGGCCTACGCGACTTTTCACTTACTTTTCCTCGTACATACGCTACTTATCCTCATCAAACTTGCATATGCATTGAGACATACTTTGTTCAACATTGTCCTGGCACTTTCTGAATTCCTTTCTTCTGCTACTTCTGTAGATACATCAGAGTTACATCATTAACAACTCATCAAGTCAGTTTCCATCGAGGACAACTTCATCAAGTAGGTTGCCATCAAGGACAACATATGCCTACATAATGAATGCTGAAGCAACTTTTCAGCGAGCCATGGACATAGCATTCTCGGAAGAACTGGGCTACTTCATCATTATATACCTTGATGATGTCACTGTGTTTTCAAAAACAGATGAAGAGCACTTAAAACACTTAAGAAAAGTTTTCGAGAAAGCAGAAAGTTTGGGATATCTTTAAAACCTAAGAAAACACTATTTGGGCTCCAAGAAGGTAAACTTCTTGG